>JAHWXV010787324.1:0-11521 GCA_024586415.1 Phrixothrix hirtus
TAGGTTTTAATAATTCAAAATATAATAAAACTTATTTTTTTTATTGCAAGATGAATCTACAGTTTTAGACCTTCAGTTAGTTTAATGACAGACATTCTAAAAGAATATTTTTGCAGTGACACATTAACAAAATGTAGACTTATTGAATTGAAATGAAGAATCAAAGCAAAAATTTAATAATTATATAAATACAGCTTTAATAAAGCCTTTGATTTTGCTTATTATGTATTAATAAATTATGCACAAGGTTCTAAAATAGCATTTATTAACTAAGTAATAATGAAAGATTAAACATGTTTATTGGTTATTAATTTAATGATTTTCATAGCTGAACGTTCTGTCTTCATTTTAACGGTCCATCTTCAGTATCCAAAACTGAATGGAATGTGTGTAGTCCTTACAATATGCATTCCACAAAGCTTTCCAAATGTAGACGTTGACTACAAAAATGTTCCATTAAACATTTTGAAAATGAAACTGTATTGTTAAAAAAAAGTCTACTGGAAAACCAATTTACCAAAACATTAAACAAAGATTCTCATTTAAATCCCTAAAAAATGTCAGCCTTTAACGATAAGCTCCTGAATATGCACAATAAATTAAACATTGTTAACAGTTTAATGAACATTTAAAAAATATTAATGTATTCGATTTAACATTTTTTAGCAATGAATTTTTTTTCTTTGGCTATTTTAAAAAATGAATTTATTAAAACCAAATAAATAATTTTGATAAATTATAATACACAATAACCAGAGGATAATACACAGTAATTGTGTGAAAAACTACAACATATACTTAATAATTTAAAAAGACCGAGTTAAACCTGTTGAAAAACAATAGAAGTCATGTCCATCATTTTTTACATATTTGTTATAATAAATGTTGAAAATGACCACCTTGATTTTCTAGACAGATATTAATCCTTCTTTTCATATCCTCAAACACATGATGTAGTTGTTCAGGAGTGATACTCTGCATTTCCACCTGAATTGCGTCTTTTAATTGATCTAAATTATGGAATCTATTGTTAAAAACATTATTTTTCAAATATCCAAACAAAAAATAATTTAACGATGTCCCATTAGGTGAACGTGGGGGACATAAATTACGACTTATTAACCGATCATCATAAAATTCCTCTAAAAAATTTGTTACAGCTGCAGTATGAGCTGTAGCCTCATCTTGCTGAAAGTACCCAGTTTGCAGTTCATCATCATAAACTTGTTATAAAAATCCTTCTAAAATAAACTGTTCAATATTTATCAGCATTAGTAGTCTTGTCAAAGAAAATCGGGTTGATAATTCTTCGACGAGACATTGTCACTCATATACCAATTTTAACAGGACGAAAAAGCGTTTTTATAAAATTATGAAGATTTTCAGCAGCCCAAGTATAGTAGTTTTGGCTATTTACATAACCTGACAAATGAAACCATGCTTCATTTGTAAAAAAAGCCTTATCTGATAAATTTTTATCGTTTAAATGCTGATTAAACCAGTTTCAATAATTAATTCGAAGACTATAATTAAGTGTATGTAATTGCTGTATGACAGACATTTTATATGGAGAAATGAAGCACCCTTTTTAGCAGTTTGCGACAACTTCCACACGATAATCCTGAAAAATCATTAAATCAATTGATTATGTTAAATTTAACGTTTAATATAAAAACTTGTGTATGAAGACAGCTGCCCTAAACCTTTTTTTGGACTACGTTCCATATGGTGTCGAATGTTTGCAGCATTATTTCTGCTAAAATTGTTGGTCTTCCTGGCGACTTTCGTTTACAAATACAATGTTTTTCTTCAAAACGTTGAACAATTCTTCTTTTATGACTAATAGATGTCTGTAGGCAACATCAACATTAGGAAATGATTACAACGGATACCCACACAATCCATTATCATTTTTAATATCACTTCCATAATGCGCCATTAATATGAAGGCATCATGTGCTTCCGTAAAAACCACTCTCTTAACTCCAAAACAAAAATAGGATCAGCGAGATTAAGCTTAAATATACAAGAAAACTGGTTAAAATAAAAAAAACTGCAATGTGATTAACTGAATAATGCCTCCTAATTATGGTCGCTGCAACTGGACACTAATTCTGTAAATACATCAATAGCCTTATTTTGAATTTGTGCAGAAGTTACTTTAAATATATTTACCTACGTACCACATTTTTCAAACCCAAACTAATATAATTTTAGCACCCAAAATATATTGCATGAAAGTAATGCATTTAAAACTGTAAAAAGCTAACATGTATCTAAAGTTAATTGTTATGAACACTCATGACCTTTACTAAATATATATGTATACAATTCAAAATCCAACTAATTTGAAACTTGAAAATATTGTAAGAAAAAGCTAATAACATTTACTTTATGACTTCTTAACTTTAACGAGTTTAAAAACGAATTTATAATATCCAACTAATTTATAATATTTAGTTGCGTTTTAAGTACTACCATTTTTGATTTAAATGGACGCTTTTAAAGAGGCGCAGTTATTAAAAGATGTGGACACTGTAGTTATATTTATATATTTAAAATTACTTACCTTCATACCAAAAACAAAGGACGACACTGATTACAAGATATAACTAAATTAGTAATTCTTATTTCAGAAATGGTGACGAGAAACCTCCCATTATAAATTCCCTAGATTTTTTAAAATTTTTACCACCCTGGATGAACTCTTTTTCGATCTCACTGTACATATCGCTGTAAAATACAACGAATGGTTAATAAAGATGTGACGAACTTCCAAATTGTAAGTCACTCTAGGATTATTTGTCAAAATTACAACGTACAGTCAAATCCAACGTAGATGCCCACTTTAAATAAGTTTTCTAATAAAGTCACATTCTAAACTCAACATATTAATGCAAGAGTCCATTAATGACATTCTAATCGTTTGTTAAGGTAACATTACGGTTTAGAGTATTCCGAAAGCCTAGTTAACTTTTAAATATAATGCATTCTAACAAATTTTCTGGTAATATAAATGGATTAATCATGATGTTCCTATTAATATAAATTAAATGCTTTCTATATTATGAAATTAGCTTTGTCCTAAATATTGTTTTTAACTATTTATATGGAGTGACTTGCACTTGCAGAATTTCTCTGTAGCTTGCATTCCCTTAAAACATCCACAAGTTCGCTTTATTAATTACCTTTTTGAAGTTAAAAATAAAATTTCAAAAATATTTGTGCTTAATACATGGTATTCCGTATATGTTTAACAGGTCATAAAGTCAGTTGTTTTATATCCGCTTCAGAACTAACGTCCATTTAAATGTACATTAAGTTTTTTGAATATAGTTTGCTTGCAACAGTATTATTCTGATATTGCACTAGATTTCCAACTAGATGCACATTCGCCTAGAGACATCTGTATAGCTATGTATACATTATTGCATAATTCATATATTTAATCAGCTGGTAATATGTCCTTGTTTAGACAAAAACTGTAGATGGCAAGCTTACTATATTTTTGTAACTTTTAATAACATTTAATCTATAATTATTATAAAACAAGGCCACTAGTGATAAAATATGTACTAACCATCAAACTAAATTTAATTGTATTGAATTTATTGCTTAAAAATTGATGTGCCCATTTAAGTGGACATCGGTTCCTCCTGGCTTAATTTACGAATCGTAGTTAATAAAATTCGTTTTAGTTATATTTGGTAATAATAAACATTTGTATCCCAAAGAAGACGACGATTGCTTACTTCAATTATTAGAAGGCGATCATTCGGAATTTGAACTACGTTCTGACGACGATGAAGGTGAAGTTGTCGAAGTGGTATTTCAAAATGTTCCTAACGAAGAAAGCAATGGTTCTGAAATTGGCGCGAAATCATCTAACGATTAAGATCCAGGATGGGATATTCCATTAAGCGAAATCAGAACACGCCTGTTAAAACAACATAAGAAACTATGGAAAAAAACAGACAGATATGTAAGTTAATTATTTTAAATTATTGGTTTCTGACGTAATTTTATTAGTTTTATTAGACCTGACTTTAGTAACGAACTTACTGCTAATGACTATGATCCCCGAAAAGATTGGGACGTTATAAAACATCTGGAGATTTTTGTAGACGATAAAGATTTTGACAACATTTGCAACTGTACGAATATGAAATTTATGTTGAACAACAACAAACAAATGAAACTTACTCTAGAGGAAGTTAAAAAATGTATTGGCATTGCAATTCTGATTTCATGCTTGAGGTGTCCATGAATAAAAATGTTTCGGCAAAAACAACACATGTTCAAGCTATAACAGAAGACATGACTCGAGACCGATTTTTCTCCATTAGGAATCACTTAAAAGTGACAGTTGGTAATGACGTTGCTGAAAACGTTAGAAGATCTGATAAGTTATGGAAGATAAGGCCAATACTTGATCCTGTTCGAAGAGGCTGTTTGTCCTTACAAAGGCAATAGATAGTGACAATTGACGAACAAGTGCTACCGTTTACAGGAGGTTGTGGAGTAAATCAGTTTGTTCGCAGAAATCCTAATCCAGAAGACTTAAAAATTTTGTTTGTGCTACCTCTGGAGGGCCTGTGTTGAACTTCGAAAATCAACATTTCTTAATAAATATTCAAAAGAACTTAGGGTTGGTCCTTTAGCACTTGTAAGATTGGTAGAAACATTAAATGAGAGAACACATATTTTTATGGATAGATATTTTACTACAATTAAATTATTAGAATTTTTGCTGAAAACAAAAAGTTCCCAACTGGTACTATTATGAAATCAAGACTTCCACTGTCTGTACAACGGACCCATGAACAGGTAATGCAAAGGTTCCCCAGAGGTTTCAGTGAAAAAACTGTTAGAAATGATTAAAAAATTGATATTGTTCAATGGTATGATCAAAAGCCCATATTGATAGCATTTACTGCACTTGGAACAGAACAAATAGGTGAATGTAGAAGATGGTCAAAAAAGGACGGAAATTATCTTATTGTTCCCATGCCAAATATTATTAAATGTTATAATGACTGCATGGAGGGATTGACCTTATTGATCGCATGATCAGCTACTACCGCATTTGCACTAAATCCAAGAAATGGACTGTACGGATAATTTTACATTTTGTACATTTATCTACTGATAATTCCTAGATACTTTACAGACCGGACAGAAAAGCTTTGGCCGACAGCTCTAATACTATTTTAGACTATTTGCAATTTGAAACTACAATTGCTACACATTTTCTGCGTGAAATGATGATTAACCAAAAAATTAATCTGTTTGGGCTTAAAACAAGAAATAGTTTATACTATCATCATCTCCATCGTCTCCACAGAAAATAAAGGACAATATGAATTTACCTGCTGTAACAGGAAATTTAAAAAATAGCGTGAGATGTAAACACTAGGGTTGTAAATGAAACCAAAATTTATTGCAAAACCTGCCAAATGTTTTTGTGTGTTACATCAGACCATAATTGTTTTTATTAATACCATATTAAGAAACATAATGTAGATTACAATTTTCTTAATGTTCATTTACTTTTTAATAAATCTTTACATTACCATTTTACCATTTTTTCAAAAGGAATAGGGTTCGGGGAGCATTTTCCCTTGCCTGTGTCGAATTGTGCCTTGATTTGAGTTTTTGCCTGTACTGCAAAATGTAGTGCCCGATTGTGGGACGTGGCTTTCATGGCTCTGCCTCAAACACCGCGAGGATGTCTGGAAGACGGACCAGAATTAGTGTGACGCCTTCTCCAAAGGCGACGGCGTCCTTTGTTGCCGCTAGCACTATAGCGGTTACCTTCATAATTTTGGCTATGTCGATGGTGTTGCACGTGGTTCCTCGCAGTTTTTTTGGTAGGGTGGTTGGGGCTGTTGGTCCTTTCACTGCCTCTGCGTAGGAGAAGCTTCCCGTGGAGCTGGAGCTTGCAGGTACTGGAACTGCAGAAACTGGCGGTCCTGTGGGTCTACGGTCTGCTTGAACCCTATGGATTGGGTGCCTTGGGCACCCCCTATAGCATGTGGTGTGGTCACCGCCACAGTTCTCGCACTTTGTAGGTATTTCTCTCAAGTTTGTGTATTCAATGGCGTGGTGGCCGTCTGAGGAATTGACGCACATTGGGCCGCCTTTGCAGCACCTTTGGGAGTGCCCAAACTGTTGATAGCGGTGAAACTGGATGACACTTCCTTTCCCATTCCTAGGCATTTCTACCTTCACAGTCAGGTGCATTATCTCCTTCATGTAGAAGACTTCCTTGCATGAGGGAGATTTCGTTAGTTTTACCAAGTTTAGCGGAATGGGCTCCTTCATCCTCCCATTCTGCATTCGTTTCACTGACAGAGCTAGCAACCCCTTGCTTACCAGATCGTCTTTAATTTCCTGGTCTGAAATTGACTCAGACAGCCCCCTAATTACTACTCTAAGTGGTTTGTCTTCGAGTAGTAGGTATATATGATAGGGCAGCTACCTATCGTCGAGGATTTTCACTATGTGACAGAAATCGTTTGACGATTCCGGTTGAAGACGGACACCCAAGGCGGCGTTGACGGCTGCCTTGAGTTTTATGTTCCTCTATTTTAGGGCTTGAATGATGCTCGCCCACTCTTCTTTTCTTCTGAGCACTGTGAGAGGGACCCGTTGCGCCCTCCTCGTACTGCTCGTGTTGGTCCTAGCTTGAGCTTCTGCTTCTATTTCTTGTTGAGGCTCGGTTTCTGACAAGGGTTAGTACCTTTTTTCGTCGTAATTTTTGTGAAAGGGCCGACGTCGTTCAATCTCATGGCGGATTTTCGCTTCCTAGATGTTACTTCTTGAAAACCTTTGTCGTCATTTTCTTCTGATGAAGAATACTCCATTTCGTCTTCAGGTAGTTTGATCACTGCTTGAGGCGCAGCATTGCCCTTGGTGTATTCATGAAGAAGTCTTTCGGCTTCATTTCCGGCTGCCTCAGGGTGACCATTTTAATTATAGCGTCCGGCAGGTCGCGCAGAACTTCGTTTGATAGTCTAAGTGGTTTAGTTGAGCTAATGTCGTCAACCCATTCTCGTGGCGTCGTCCAACTTGGAACTAGCAGTGGAAATTTCGTAGTATAAACAACTGATTTCGCACTATTGGTAGACTTGATACTGCAACCGAACCACCGTAGCAAGCTGAAGGGGCCCAAGTTACAGTGTCTGAGGAGTACAGGCACTTGACGGCAGCTCAGATCACACTCGATTCACTATTGTCTCTCTTTACAACGTATGTTAATTTACTTCAATTTATATTAAAACTGTGTACTGAATTAATCCTCATGTCCAATTGAACGAAAATACGTTTTTGTTGTTATTAATAAATATTTTTTCCAAAATTTCAAGATTGGGTGTCTAATAGTATCTTAACTTCAATTTGGAGCTAAATTTTGAATATGTCATAAGAGTCGGGTCTGAAGAGTTTCAAATATTCATATTTTACATACAATTTTGAGCAGATTTTACTCCAAGCTTTGTAAATATCCCCGAATTATTTATTAACAACATTGGTAATTGGTTTCGATAAATATCCGTATTAAAGGAATTTTGCATTTTTCGAGTGTAAAATTAATAAATAAAATTTTGAAATCATTTTATTTTTAATAAATTTAGCAATCATAAATCTCAGGTATTTGTATACATTTCAATTCTGAAACTCGTAATTCATATGCAATTTAAATAAAAGAAGCTATTCATGATTTAATAGTACTTTCTATTACCTCAACTTTATATTAATATATTTCTTATTTTTGTGTATTATAATTACCATTGTGTAATGTAATATTTATTTTTTGATAAAACTATATCGTAATATATTTCCTAGGCTTACAGTATGATGCCGGTATCAAAAAGTTGTAAAAGAAGTATTGTTTAAATGAAAATAAATACTTGATAATTTAGCATTATCACCGCAGGACTTCCTTGATGAACTACAAAATAAATAGCAATTACTTAGAATAAGTAGTTAGACTTCTAAAAACAATTTTGTAGTATTTAACTAATTTGTTATAGGGAACGATACTCATTTATTTACGGCTGTGCCTTGACGCCCCTGATTTCTATTAAGTTGAACAGCAAATAACTTTTAAGATATTCTTCTAGCACAAAAATGTCCACTCTGAGCAAGTTGTTGGATGTAGCCTTCACATATCCTTTTTCCCTTACTAATGACCAGTTTCTAGAAAATATATGGAACCGGCAGTTATGCATTTAATAATCTAAAATTTATTTTTGGCAAGACACTATAACTTCATAAATTTTAATATATAAAAGTTTTTTCTTATAGTGAATTACATAATATACAATTAAAAAGTTATGCAATTAGTGTATTTGAGAGATTAAAATTTTAAATTATCGAACACATAAATTTATCGGTTGCATAAACTTTCTAAAACTCGGCTATAAATGACTTAATAAACTATTCTTGTACGATTAATAACGTGAAATCAAGTTTTACAAAACTACACAGCGGATCTGATTTGTATATCGTCGAATATGTTGGATATTGTGATGATACATATTAGGTGTTTATAATAATTAAACCGCTTCACAGTATTCCTTCTACATCTTTCATTAATAGCTTTTAGGATACAACGAAGTAGAACATTTCTACCGGTGCGGTACGGTTTAATTGTCGTAAACGCATTTAAAGAACTAACAGGTGCATTTTTGTCTACTAGTTCGCGGCGTTACGACCAAAATGGGTTACATTCTTGACACTGCCATTGAATTAGTAAATATTTCAAATTTGTAAAGTATTTTAAACAACTTTCTGATTACTTCTTAATGTTTCTTATTACAAACAAATTTCTGTGACGGTTTACTTTTATTGTAGCCAAAAAAAGAAAGCATTTTTCTATATGTGAAAGTATCCAATTCAATTAAACAAAAATGTAAAATTAATAAATATTTAAATGCAAAAGTTACTTACAACAAAGAAAATAGGTAACTGGTATTTTAATTTACCGGCCACAATTATGTTAAGATGGCCAACGTAAAGCTTTTAATTTATATTACTTAAAGTAAAAATTAAAACGATTAAACTCAGCACTAAAGGGATTATAGGTATTAATTAAAATATTCTTGATTATTTACATTTCATTTACAGATAATTTTTACCTCTTAAATATGAATGCGCGTAAAAACTAGAAGGAATGTACAACCTCAATTTTAAAAAACCGCCACTTTAATAAAAATGAATTATAAACTCCCCCAATAAATAGATCATCATTTAAAATAAAGTTTTTAAAGAAGTATAAATTACTATTTTTGGTGTAAGTAAATAACTATTACAATTATATAATATTTAAGAAAAATCATTATAGGTATAAAACGACAATACGAAACTTCAAGTTAACAACATTGGAATTAAGGGCATATATCAATACCGAAATCATTTAAAACTTTAAATTAACAACAATAAGAATAAAATTACTGGTATCTCATTCTGAGGTAAATATATTTATTATATATAACCTATATATTGTTCCGAAATGCGACAATAAATTGATTCAATATATTTTCAATTATTAACATAAGAAAGTAAACAATTTTGCCTTAATACTTTGTCGTTATTTCTACAACATTTAAAAGTGTTGAAAAATTAGCTTAAAGAAGTTAAATTAATTATCGTCCGCCGTTACTTTAACTAAGGACAACTGTTAAAACAACATAAGCAGATAGTTCAATAAAATATTAAATTGGTAGTTGCATCAAATATTTTAAAACATCATTTTAACCTTGAAAAGTTAGCATTTTCTCCTAATTGCTTTGACAATGCAAATACTTTGTTCATATTTAACGTTCAAAATTGTTAAATAAAGCAATTATTGGTTGTATCAACGATTTGTTTTTTTCGTTGTAGTTCAAGGTTTTACTTCAGTCTTTATATGGCACGTGCACGTTGAGTTAGATTGTGTTCGCCAAATTTTTCCCTTTTCTACAAGTAAATCTTGCGATTCAATAATAAAATAGAGTTATGATTTTACAGCAAAATTTCATGGAGTCGCCTTGCATTTATTTTACTTAGTTTGATACATTACTGTCTTTTCTTGTAATAATATGGTTATAGTCCTTTGTATTATAACGAGCTGGAACGCGTCTTGCGCCCGAGGGGTAGTTAAAGATATTAATTTTGCCGAATTAGCTAGTTTGCTTCGGATACCACGGTGGAGGTAGGGAGATCCTACGTCTATAATGGAATTAACGTAGCAAACATTCAAAAATGATTTGCAAACGTCAAAATTTGGGGAGAAGTCGTGATTTATAGCAAACACTTTACCTTAATTGTTTTAACGGTTAGAACTTCGAAAATGGGACAGTAAAGTGTCCTATTCCAAAACCCGAATGATGTACTGTTATTATGGAATATATACTAGTTAATTATTTAGCGTGCGCCACTAGATAGGCACTTCAATGCAGCTCGTGTTAGACTCAGAACCAAAAATGCTTTACTTACCTATGTCTAACGTTTTACTTTAAGGAAACGATATTTACTGTTACTTAAGTTATTTATAACGGTAAAATAATAAGATCCTCTGCTTTAAACAAATCGCTTAGACAACATAAAATGATACAGACAATAAAAGTACATTTAAACAATGAATTACTTAGTCAATAGAATTGCAAAATAGGGCACCCTTGGGTTTGACTTCTAAAAACTATCTTAATTAATAATATCAAAATACTGGCCCCGTCTAATTGTGACCTCAATTTACTGTAACTACCTAACTTTAATATAATTTCGGTTCGTTAGTTAAGCCTCACACAGCAAGAACAAGATTGTCTATCTGCTACTTGGCTGAAATAGGTTTCCCAGCAGTTTATTGCTACGTTATAGGAAAGGGGGTTGTTGGTCGGATTCCCCAGTGAAGCTCAGTGACTTATAGGGTGGAATGAAATTTTCGAAAAAGTGTCACTCACTTGTACTAGAATTGGATTACGTGATTTTCAGTAGTAGGCTCCAATGTCTCCGGTTCATCATGGATAAAGCGTAGGTGATGGTACTTTCTCAGACGCTCCACAGCCTTGTTGCCAAACCTTGAACAGGGATAACAAAATTTGACCCAATTCTTTCCAATTTCGCTTACAGCGCAAACCTGTCTAATTCACCACGATCCAGGCATTAGATAGTCGTTAAAGGTAACTAATTTGTTTCGTTCATGAACTTTTACGCGGGCTCACTACTCTATAAACGTCACGCCTCGTATGCTTTCACTCGAGAAGTCTGGTCTCAACTGCCTGTCCGAGGGAGTTTCACTTTGAGATTTCCGGGCAGAGGGGGTCGGTGGTTAACGTTTACTTTTAGAAGCCTAAATATTCACATGGGAAAGCTGATGTCGGAAACTGTTTTAAAAACGTGAACCGGGGGTTTCTAGTAACCTATGAAATCCTTGTTTATAATTCTAGGTACAAAAATGATATTGGTAGTTTACCACTTAAGTTTTGTTATGAATTTACATATATATATATATATATATATATATATATATATATATATA
>JAHWXV010787326.1:0-12059 GCA_024586415.1 Phrixothrix hirtus
TGTGTGTGTGTCTGTGTGTGTGTGTGTGTGTGTGTGTGTGTGTGTGTGTGTGTGTATGTGTGTGTGTGTGTGTGTGTGTGTCTGTTAACAGGATATCTCGAAACTGGAAGGTCATAAATAAACGAAATTTTATATTTGAGTTTGTATCGACCCTCGCACGCGACTGCAACATGTTTGTTAAAATTCGATATCCGAAAATGTCACTTTACTCTTGTAATTTTTTGGTTTTTCGCGATTATCTTGAAATCGGCTGTAACGATTTCTTTTAAATTTGTTGTATTTCTTTGATATTTAATGCCCTTTTATATAGTTAAGACCGTTTCTTAGAAAAGTTTCCGTAAAATGAGCAGCGGAAAGTACTCACCATTAATATTTTAATAAAATAACAATGAAGCTGAAAGTCTTGAATAAATGAAAAATTGTATTTGTGCTCCTAACTATATTTTCATGCTAATTCACAAATTTTGTTGAAATTGAAGAACCGAAAGTACAACTTTATTTGTTGTCTTTAAATATTTTCCGAATTTTCTGTTTTTCGTGATTTTGTCGAAGTCCGCTATAAGGACTGCTTTTAAACTTAGTGCATTTCTTAGACATTTAATGCCCTTTTACATAGATAAGGCCATTTCATGGAAAAATTTCCGCAAAATGAGTAACCGGAAGTACGTTTACCATTAACTGTGACTAAAATAACTATCAAACTAAAAATCCTAGATAAATAAAAATTTACATCTGTTGTCCTAATTACAATTGTATCCTAAATCACGAATTTGGTTAAAATTAAATAACGGGAAGTACAACTTTATTTGTTATTTTTAAATATTTTCCGAATTTTTCATTTTTCGGCGATAACGATATGTTTAAAACTTATTACATTTTTTACCCATTTAATGACCTTTTATATAGTTTAGGCTGTTTCTCAGAAAGTTTTCCGTGAATCGAGTAACCGAAAGTACATAAACCGTTAACTTTAAATAAAATAACTATGAATTTAAAAGTCCTAGCTAAATAAAAATTTATATTTGGAGCGATAACTACCTTTGTATGCCAAATCAAAATGTGGTTAAAATCGAATAACCGGATGTTCCAATTTGTTTCTGTCATTTTTAGATGTTTTTCGCGATTTTCTTGAAATCGGCTATAACAATTTTCTTAAAACTTTGTACATTTCGTAGCTATTTCATTCCATTTTATAAAAACTAATCAGTTTCTCTGATGAATTTTCGAATATCGAGTAACCGGAAGTATTTGAAGTATTAATTGTAAATAACATATCCCAAAAGCTGAACATCATATAAGAATCAAATTTTACATTTAAGTTTTTTATCCTCTGCACATGAGACGTCAAGAATTTGGTTAAAATTGAATGACGGGAAGTGCCAGTTTATTCTTGTAATTTTTGTTTTTTTGCAATTTTTTCGAAAATATTTATAACATTTTTTTTAAATGTACTACGGTTTTTATGTATTTAATTCCCATTTACGTCAAAATATTTTTCCTGGAAAAATGCGTTGAAGCTAGAGAAAAAATTTCCGGAGTTAAGCAACCTTTCGGGTGACCGTTACAGTTGTCGTTTCCAAAATTAACGTAAATAATAACTTAATCACTTGTGGACACTATGTGTGTAAGAGGAAGTCGTGTGTCGTCTCACACTAAATTTTTCAGTAAAGCTATTGAGTGTTAAGATACATCTTCTAAAATTAATTTTGCTATGCAGGGTGCTCAAAAGGGCGGCGCGATAAAAGTTTCATATTTTTTAAACGTATATTTATACCGATTTAAATTCTACGTGACATTTTCTACATAGCAACGTAATTATTTATACATATTTTTGTGCTGTTGCCAAATAAGCTGGCAAATTCCTTATGTTTGAAAAAAAGTATTGTTCGATGAAATGTGGAATATTTTTCATTTATAATAATTTGAAGCAAAATTTTTAATACAAAACGAGAAATATTGACAGAAGTCCCCGAATGTAACAGGGATTAATGTTTTTGTAAAGGGTGTTTTCCATAAATATGTCAACACTACGAACTTTGACCCTGGTTTCCATAAGGTTTTCAAATAGAATATCCTGTATTTGATTACTTTGTCTTGTAGGAAATTTAATCGCCTCTAACTATTGTTAAGGTCTTCCTTTACTAATTTTGGCAGTATTCCAATTTTATTTAAACCTCAACAAAAAATTGGATGTTTTTCGCCATCGTCATTTTATTAATTTAATTATTTTATATAAACGTCAGTTTGATAGGCTTTTGAGCAATAATTGAAGAAATGGTTGTTGTACTAGGAGTTGGCGACAAGAACTGACTATTAACAACGAGAATGTATCGTGAAATATAATCAAACTGAAGGTAACATAATTAAAAGGGCGCTTGAAAAGGTTATGGAGTGTTTTCAAACTACCGGAAGTGTAACCTATAACCGAAGAAAATTGATTGATTAACTGTTTTCTAACGATAACTGAAAATCCACGTATTACCCAGTGAGATATTTCATATAAATTAGACAATAGCCAATTATTGGTTCAAAACATACTGAAAGCAAATAAACTGCACCCATATTTCATCCAGTTATTACAGGAACTAAGTGAAGAAAAGTTTTAGAGGAGATCGTATTTTGTGAATAGGTACAGGCAACAACGAGATTATGCACATTTAGTATTTTATTGTCATGAAGCAACATTTCACGCCAAAATTAGTAAAGATAGGTATAATTAAAATATCTACAAGATAAAGTAATAAAATTGTAACGGTTCGTAAGGTATCCTTTGGTTCTCAGGTTCAAGAAAAAAAATAGTTTATATTTTAGCAGCCGGGACCACTCGTCGTAGTGGATAGGTTCAGTACGGTGCGGTAGAGGTCGCTCGTGCTCCTAAGGCCCTCTTGAGATAAACTGGAATCGGTTATCCTAAAGTGGAAAAGCTTGGGTATTAAAACTATGCGAGCAATTAATGTGGTCTCAACCTCTTATATGAAACGAACTTGTTACTTAGATTCTCTTATGTTGAATTAATATAAGTAACTTCAGCGGTAATAATAAGATGGGTAAAACCTTCAAAATGTCATTTATTTGTACTAAATAAAATAATAACTCAAAAGAACATTTTGCGGTAATTTGTACATATTTACAACTAATAAACAAAAATTAAAATATTCAATGTAAAATGGAGTTCTCGGTATTACTATTGGTTTAACGGACGTGCAGCGTCGCTTATACTACCTACAAAATATGCTCGCCGCTCGCTGATCGTTCCTGCGTTCTTGATACTTTACGTTAGTATAGTTCAGCCTTCTTCGAGGCGCCAAGAGGACCACACTACATGCGGGCGAGTTCCCTTGCGTAAGGAATAAGGAGGTCCGGGTAATGGTATCTTTCTCCTCTCGCGACCGACGCCACTCGGTAGATGAAGGTATCACGAGCAACTGACGTCAAATAGACTTTTGCTACTTACAAGAGGACATTCAGGATCGGCCCCTTCCGATTTCATTCTACTTGATATATGTTATAGTACTACCCTTCCACTAATTAATCTTAAAGTCACTCCATGCAACTCTCAAGCAATAGCTAGAAATATTAGTTGCAATTTTTCCACGGTCCATATAAAGTGGACGGAAGCCTGCTTTCAACTAGTAGTACTAGCGTTAACACATTGCAGGTTCTAGTCTGGTTATTTTGTCTCTTTTTATGTTTTTTTATCTATAAATAAGTATAAATATAGATCATAACGTATAATATAATTGGCGCTCCGATATTTAAACCGATGATTTGATACGCGTGGCATGCATCAAAATTATTAGATAAGAACCAATATTTCTGAACGTTAATGATGTTTGTTTTCTTGCAGCAATATTAAAAAAAAATTGTGCGTGTAAACATTCAAGCTTCATACAATGTGCACATTGCGAATTAATTTTATGGTTTCGATGTTTTTATGATAATATCATCCGAAAATATGTCGATTTTCCGAAAGTTCTGTGCACATTTCCAATGATTCCGATTGATAATTATGAATAGTAAATAAAAGTCAGAATGTTAAAAATACGTAACTATAATAAGTGTTGTAACGTTTTCATTATTCGCTTTTCTCCTTTTTATTCCCATCCTAATGTATTCTTATGTATAAAATTAATATGTAGGAAATAAGTATATAAAATGGATAGCAATATGTGCTGGTACTACGCCCATCGCCGTACGATCCCGGCCACGCCGTTCGTTGAAAACGGGTTTTTGTCTACGATATATATGGACCATGGAAAACTCGTAACTCATGTTTCTCGCTATTGCTTGAGAGTTGTAGCGAGTGACTTTAAGATTAATTAGTGGAAGTGAATGTCCCCTTGTTAGTAACGCAAAGATGTTTGACGACGACGTAATCACGGGTTATAGCAGCATCTGAGTCTCTGCTACAACATCAACTCGAAACTCATGCGTTCTGCGTTTCTTTATAGCCAAGACGGGACTGCTACAGAGCAACGCATCCACTCTCGAATATAAGATCGCGGGAAGGCGGATGGTAAAGGGGGTTTCACACTTTCGGATAACTTAACAAGCTTCGTCGCTCATTTCTGCGACGACGGTTTTAATATTAGAATCTTAACAATTCGGCGGAAACGGTTTGCGTACTTTTGCAATTAGCAAAGTGTCTTTATTTACTTTTTCAAAATATAGCTAGACCTCAAAAGTAAAGCTAAATGCAATATATTCTCTGGGAGAAAAGATCTTCAAGAACTTCCTTTCGGCTTAAAAGTGTCGTGCTTTTATACATAATTATCATGTATCGTTCTTTGTGATGCGAACGCTATTGATACTTATGTGTGCAGTTTTTCACTGACTGATAAGCGCACAGCCTCATGTGCTTTGATTATCAATTTATTTATAACGTAATATTGTCCAATTTCAATTAATGCTTTCTTTTAATATGTATTATATATTTTTAGAAGTAATCAACTATTAATTATTAATTAATCCGAGCGATTCCTTAATGTTTTAGATAAGGATTATTATTGCGCCATATTTCGTTATCTTTATATCCTAATTATTTACACTTTATCTTTATTCAGGTTAATGAACAATATTTGAACTTGAATCAATTTAAGATAATTCACTCCTGGTTGTACTATCTTTTATAATATCTTATCTATACAATCTTCTATAATTTTAATGTAAACACAAATACACACGCGATTTGTTGCAAATCGATTTGCGCGTCATTTTTACACTTTAACAGTTTCCACGGGAAATGTTACAAAATATAGGGTATTTCAATTAAAGAATTTACAAAAATTTAATTTCAATTTCAATGAAAATACCCTGTATAGAAACATTAATCCTTGTTACTTTAGTACTAAAAATGTTTTGTTTGCAATTATTATAACTGAAAAATATTACACATTCCATTCTAATATGCTTTTTCATAAATCTAAGGAATTTTCCAGTCTATTTGGAGTCGATGCAAATATGTGTATAAATAATTACGATGCTATGTAGAGAATTTCATGCTAAATTCAAATTTGTAGAAGTATACAGGGTATCTCATTTAAAAACATGAAATTTTTACCGCGCTGCCTTTTTGGAGCGCCCTGTACACCCAAAAATAATTTTAGAAGCTGTATCTCTTAACATATAATAAGTTTCCTGAAAAAAGTTTTTCATTATCATTAACGGTAAAGGAGACGTTGAGCTTTGTCGCAAAAACTGTAGGTAATCAATAAAGAATTATTAAACGTTTTGATAAACAAAATCTTGAGTTTTCTGTAGTATTTAAATAAATTAATAATATCTAAATATTCACAATTTTCTTAAAATATAGAAAAATGTAGAAGAGTGAGGGTCAGTTATAAACACTCCTTGAAGAAATAAATAAACCAAAAATAATTTTGAACGGTAGTGTATCTACTGATCAAACCTTTTTTTGTTAACTTATAAATCTTAAATTCCATCATTACATTTATAATTACGTCATCTACAGAATCAATATCTTATAAACAGTAAGTCTTCATTATTTCACTATTAGCACATCATATTTCATTTACAGCTAGAAATTCTTTATTGAAATATTTGACATTGCCAACAAAATTAATTAGGTCTAAATAGATTATTAAATTGGCTTTATCACGAATATTCCATGAATGTAAAGCATTCAATACATTCCGTATTTAATTTATTAAATACAATATTATTACAAAATAACGGTAGGGTTTCTAAATGCGTAGGTAGAAAATTACAGCATAGAAGAACGCCTTCGTAAAAGCAGTGCCATCCGTTACTCAATAAAGTTAATATAAAAGATGCAAAAGAAATTATCGTAAAATTAATTTTCAATTAAATTATTTTTAGATTATTTAAAACAAACATACCCTAACGTTGTTGTTTGCCAAGCGAGTCTATTGTACTTTAGAACTCACAACAACTTCAGGTGTTAAACGATGAAGCTTTAGTACACGGTGTTGATTAATTACCCAATGAAAGTTTAGAAATGTTTACACTTATTAATGTATATACACATGTAACGTATCTTGAGATTCTGTAACACGAAAATGGTGATATTATTTCAGTGCAAAGCTAAGTTTCAGTTTACATCTATTCCTTGGGCAAAAACTAAAGTTAGGACAAAGGAAAACTTATTACCTACTAAAACATTAATTTACAAATTAGTGTCAAAAACCGACGCCGCAGGAATAGTTTAAGCTGTCAAAAGCGTTATATAATAAATAGACCAACATTATATCTAGAACTAGTACGACTGTGTTTTCCCCCTTACCTTCACATATTTAAAATATATTATTTGTACAGAGCTTTCTTTATTCAAATTATATTAATTTGAAAATAAAGTTAATTAGTTTTTCAAATGTCCTAAACTAATTTAATCATTTTAACAGGTTTATTTTGACTTTGAAACAATAATTTTAGCACGATAAACTTTGTGTAAGCTCCGAAGCTGCAGCCAAACGCCCACGTTTGAAATAGCTTCCAACTTTGGTATGTAACATCCTTCTGATAAAATTACATTATTCAAATTTGCTGGGTCTATAAGTGTAATGTACATCATCCCAAAAAAGTAAATGGTTAAAACCTTCAACACAATACATTATAAATATATCGATGCCGATTTGCCAATAATCTAATATTACTGAAAAGAAATGGTAATAACGTCCTGCTTTCGCATACAAAGAAGCAGGCTGTACAGTCAAATCCAATGTAGATGCCCACTTTAAATAAGTTTTCTCTGTAGAATCACATTCTAAACTCAACATATTAACGCAAGATTCCATTAACGACATTCCGATCGTTTGTTAAGATAAAATTAAAACTTAGAATTTCCAGAAAGTTTAGTTAGCTTTTAAATATAATGCATTTTAACAAATTGTCACTTGTTTTCTGGTAATATAAATGGATTAATCATGATGTTCCTATTAATATAAATTAAATGCTTTCTGTAATATGAAATTAACTTTATCCTAAACATTGTTTTTAATTACTTATTTTGAGTGACTCGCAATTTCGGAATTGCTCTGTAGATTGCATGTCCTTAAAACAACCACAAATTCGCTTTCTTAATTATCTTTTGGAAGTTTAAAATGAAATTTCAAAAATATTTGCGCTTTATACATGGTAATCCGTATATGTTCAACAGGTGATAAGTCAGTCATTTTATATACAACAATATACCGTTTTAAATATTCGTATTTTACATACAATTTTGAGCAGACTTTACCCGAAGCTTTATAATTACCTAGGTAATTATTTATTAACAACATTGATATTTGTTTTCGATAAATATCCGTATTAAAGAAATCTCACATTTTTTGAGTATAAAATTAATAAATAAAATATTGAAATCATTTTATTTTTAATAAATTTAGCAGATCCCAGATTTCAATTCTGAAATTCGTAATTCATATCAAATTTAAAGAAAATGAGTCATTAATGATTTAATAGTAATTCGTTCATATATCGTTTTTGTAAATATTTGTTTTTGGGATTCCCTTTGGAAATGGAACGGACCTATTTACAAAGGTATATTTTAATTTCTCAATTATCTACATTAAAAAATCTTATTTTTTGCATAGAACTATAACATTTATTACCTTCTTCAGTGTATAATTTATTGTATTTTCTATTCCCTCGATTTTAAATTAATATATTTATTACTTTTGAATATTTAAAATTACCATTGTGTAATGGAATTTCTATTTTTTGATTAAACTATATCGTGATACATTTTCTAAATTTACAATATGATGCCGGTATAAAAAAATTGTGAACGAAATATTGTTTAAATGAAAATAAATACTTGATAATTTACATTTTCCTTAACTACCTATTTAAATAACAGAATCGGAGACTTTTGTATAAACCACAAAATCAATTAACATCCAAATATAAAATAATTTACAGAATAGTTAATTTTTAAATAAAATCAAAATTAAAATATCCATTTAAAACAAAATATTCCGAATAATTCATATTATTAACTTATGTTTGATAGTTTTTTATTATTTGTAATTTGGTGTTTTAGAAAATTTGTATAATTTATTATTCGTATTCTATATAAAATATGCGGGGAGAAAATATCTTTTTGACGAATATTTTCAAGGTTCAGTATTTAATGGAAATGCGCATTTTCGAGTCCTCTAAAGTCTAAACATCACGTTTTTATAAATTGGCGTGCATACTTGTGGCAAAATATTCAAAAATTAAGTTCGAAGTAAAACAAACTTCATATTTAATTTTATTATATTTCTAGCATTATATTTTCTAGGAAAATTGCTTGAATTAAATAATCTCGGATACCGCCACAGTTAAGTGGATATTATTTCCGAAATCAATTTAAGTAAATAGTATTTTAGAACGAACAAAGTGTGTATAATTTAAATTTAAATTAAATTGCTATCAAATAAACTGAGAAATAAATAAGTAATCTTTTATTTATTTGAAAAATTATACAAATTTGTTGATTGAAGTTTACTAAAATTCTGGCTTAACCATTGCCTGTATTAAAAAATTTTATTCAACGTTTTGTTAATTATAGGAAGGACTATATTCTGGGAAACTCCCAAATAAAAATATTCATTTGTTATAGACTATTGTTGTGGCAAGGTTTTGACCTTTACTAATTTTTTTAGGAAAATAGTTACGTTTTGACTGTTGTATAAGACTTTTTTGTTTGTATTGATGTCCTCTATCACCTGTTACAAGGAGGTGCGCTATTTTCTTTACACACTGTATATATATATATAGGATATAGAATCGGACAGATTCTGTGGTATTTATGTACGTACTAATTTTCTTGCTTTCGAGTGAGTTTTTGTACCCTGATTTATCAGTTTACTAGGAATCAGTCTCAGATAACCCTTCTTCCAAAATTTTGTACATACCTAGTGACATCTGTTAATTAATCTTGATCATTACAGTATTCTATATTCTCAATGGTTTCTATAACCTTTAAATTTTACGGTTTTCTATTTGACTAATTTTCCTTTAAATATTTGATCTGAATTACATTTTGTTTATAACACTAGGTGTCTACCCATATCTCATACTTAACCTAATTCATAATATTTATAAATCATATTGATATACAGGTGCTTCCTTATCTATTTCTAATAATAAATTTGATAACTGCTTTTAAATTGGAATATCATTTTATCTTTAATATACCACAGCTATTTTCCAGTAACTTTTTTAATAACATTTTGTTTAACTTAATTAATAATTTTTTAATTAGTAATGTTTTATATTATTAAACTTCCTCTCGATTTAACGGTTTAATTTATTTAATGCTTATTTCATTCCTTACATTTATTTAATTGAAATGCTTTCTCATCGACACTGCTTGAATTAATATGCTTGTAGGTACTTTATTACCCGATTCGTATAATTTCGATACAGAAATTCTATAAAAAGACAGGTAATAAACCTTTAATTTAGCAATTAGTTACACAAAGACTGTCTTATATGTTGTAGGGTGCAAATAGTATCTAAGAACTAATTTCAAACGTTTTTATATGTTTTAACTTATGCTAATGAATATTTCCTTTCCATCATAAATTTAATGTTTTCAATGAACAATTAATACCTTAGTAATTTGAATGCTCATTTTTGTATCAAAAATCAGATAATAAAATTATAGCGATCATATATTTTTTCGAATATTAAAGTTTAATTCAAGCATTCATTGTCAGAAAATATAATTTTTTTTGAACAAAACGAAGGGCGACTGCGATTATTAGCTAGATTTGAAAAGCAAGGAAATAAAATATAGAAAGAATTGGAATTCGGCTTTATTAATTTTATTGCTTTAAAAATTAACATGATTACAAAAAAATTTTATTTTAGGATCATAAATTATGCTTTTAGTTTAACCATAGGGAAAAATGAGGTCGGGAGTTCTCAGGCCAAATTTTTGTTCTTTCCAGTACTGTCGTTTTGAATAAAATAAAAAGATAATAAATATTTTAATTTTAATTATCTGAAAGCAAGCGTGAAAGGTATGTGTTTGTAGAAACTTTTTCGAATAAGTTACCAAGATATTATTTCACTTTGGCAAATGCAACAATGTAACAATTGTACAATTTAAAAATCAAAATAATTTACGAAATAATTAATAAAATTTGAAAACTTTATGTTACAAAAATATCTAATCTATATAAAGTAATCAATAATGTAGAATAATTAATAGACGATTGATCGTTGTACTCGTGAAATAAATAAGAAAACGATAATTGCAGTTTTTAAATGTAGACAATTTGTCACATGACCTCCTACAAATTATGAAGTTTCCATTATTTGTTTCTTATCACATTCAACGGTGTATTTCGTGCTTTGATCTTTAAAAAGCACTGCCCTGCCTTCTCCTAGTGTATGAGATATAAGATGAATAACTGCTTTCTACGGTTTCACAATAATTATCCATTCTACTGAAAGCTCGGCTCCATTCAATGCAAACATGCAAATCTCGTAATTAATACTGAAAATATAAAGTATATAATTTTATGCTGCCTTCAGTTTTACATGTAATTATGTCGAATACGAATGAAACAAGTATCTTTATTGTAACGGCTGAAAATTTTGACTACGCATGTTGTACTAATTAAAAACTGGCATCCTAACCACTGACGTCAAAACAAAGTCTACTTTTTATGTCATAGCTAATCCAAAGTAGGTTAACAATATGTTTGTGAGAACTATTCCAGACGCCTATAATGAAAAAGAGCTTAACTTCTGTTGCATGTAGTACAAACGTTAATTGCACTTTTGAAATTAATTTCTACTTTAAATTGATTTACATAAATATTTGATGATTGTGATAGCTTTCATTTTAAGCCGAAAATTTATTTAAACAAAAATAATAAAAAACGATCGTATATCAGCAATAACGATTTTAGTCATATTCTCCTAATTTGTGTAAAATACGCACTTTTAGCGAAAATAAAAGTTATACGCCCATTATTTTAAACTAAAAGTGTTTGTAATTCCAGTCTAGATATTGCTTTTAAATTTAAATGTTTTAAAATACAATCCTATTAAGATTTCAGTTAATTCCCACCAATATCACATTTACCAACTTTCTAATGATTTTCCCTAACATTTTTAACTTACCTAGATTGAATCCAATTTTTTCACATTTTGCCGAACAATCTAGTTCAAAGACAATTCTGAAAGGCTTACCTTTGAGGAAGTGTTACGAAACTTAAAATCCTTGAATGAGTGCAAATTTGTGAACTTGTGCATACATTTTAGTGCCTTTCGTGCAGGTAAAAACTACAAACAAATTTTAAAATGAGTAACCGAAAACAAATCTAAAAAAAGTTGGTGTGAAACAACACACGACTTTCTCTTACGCACATAGATATACAAATAGTACCCACAAATGATTAGATTATTGTCTACGTTTATTTTGGAAACCATAATTGTAACGGTCACCCATCCAAGTTACTGGATACGTGAAAGGCTACTTAACTACGGAAATTTTCTCTGATAAAATGCTTCAACGCATTTTTTCAGAAAAACTGTTAAATTCACGTAAAGGGACATTGAATACATAATAACCGTAG
>JAHWXV010787559.1:0-12379 GCA_024586415.1 Phrixothrix hirtus
AATTTCAGCTACATTATTACAAATTCCTTTAGTATCATTTTTGTGAAATTGCATTCGAAACTACAAATAATTAAAAATGTTAAAGTATGTTAATTCGCTTACAGATTTATTTCTCTTAATCTAATTTTTCATTTCACAGTTTTTAAATCCATATTAATTGAAACATACCTCTGTAAGTACCTCATTATTATAGACCCCTACACAATTTTATTAACATAAAAGCATCAATCAGTTAAACACGGTGTAGATGGGCACAATTTGCGATTTAGTTTTTATTATTAAAAAAACACTGGTTAGACTACAGAAACGCATCTAGTAACTGACGTAAATTGTCATAATTTCATTTATCAAGATTTGGGTCACTGACATTTAAAACTGTATCATTTTACAGTCTTGTTTTTATGAGTCTAGCTCGAAAGTTAAAATAAACACGTACAATTCTGCTCTACTACGGAAATGTTTATTTAGTAAAAAACACATACTCGATGATATTTGTATATTGAAAGCATGTACATAGTCGACTCGTCATTATTAAAGAAAAAGGAACTTATAGTATTCGTATTGCTTTTAATTTTACGCTTATTGGGGTGTCTATAGGGCCTGCCTTCATCCCTTAAAAGGAATGGCATATTATCTGAAACATCCTGTATACCTAACTGTAATACTATCAAGTTTTGTTTATACATACAACAAAGTTATATTTCAATTTTAGGTACTTACTTCTACTTGGAATGCGTTTACTACTACATGCGTATCCAGTTTAAAATGTGCTTAATGTGTGTTTCCGTTATGGTGGGGTAGTTAAATTAATTTGTCTTAGCTTACTATATTTAACTAATTTTAGGTTGCGTATTTTTCATTCGAGTTTTAATCTTTGCCATGCAACTGCGGTTGTGTTAATTTTATGTAATTATGGATTTCTTAACAAGATTTAAATAAGGAATTCTTTCAAATACTTTTGATTGTCTTAGATTCGTGATTCGACACGTTTATTGATAGTTTAAAACAGTTAATTTAGCATTCTACGAAAATGCGGCGTTTACCATTTGTTATTGGGAATTATGATACTTTTAGCCGAAAATTTTTTCTAGAAAACGTTGAAAAATGCTAGCACTTCGTTGTCTGTACTGATACTTTAAACATTGAGGATATTATGCGGCTGATTCTATTAATTAGTGAACACAGTATCGACGCCTGCTGTATGCTTAATTATGCAACTACATTACTAGTGGCCTTTCAATTGTGATACAGTTGCTTAAAAAAGTTTAGGTTCCAGTTAATTTATATTAATTAAAATTAATTCATAAATTTGGCATTTGGTTTCTATTTGTTGGTTGTTCGAGATGGTTAAATGATTTATTGACAATAATTTGGTAGATCGAGCGGTTATTTATTCGATTTCGGGCCGAACATCCAACTAACTTCGTTTTGATGTAGATCTATACTGCGGCTTAAATGACACTTACAACGAGTACCTGCTAAGGGTGTATTGTTAAAATCAAACGTTGTTATTTTTTTCGAAGAAATACAAATTTATTATATGCGAAATAAAAATTATATCAAACTACATCAATTACAAAATTCCAATGATCACGAAACAAGGTAAGCTATGAACATACCTTATTTTTATGGAACTGTATCTTTTGAATTGCATCATTCTTATCATTAATTTAATCTACTTTCACAAATATTTTGGTTCATATTAAAGAGTAATACCTGTAGCTACATATAAAATCTAATTTTACAACATCTTTATATGTCAACCCTCCTCACTTTTACAATCAGCTTCTGGTATTCTTTGGTTATAACCTACACAGGCTTTCGTAAATATGCGTTAGATAGGTAAACCTAAAGGAGTATCCTAAACCAAAAGTCTTGAGCTAAGTTAGAATAGACTTTAGCTGGGAACTACGTATGCACCGAATTTTTATGATTTACCTTACATTGGCTATCATCAAAATATCTTGAATTCTTCAAAATTCTATTGTCAAATAAAATAAGCAAATTTAATATATTTTACAAATATCAAAGAACTAACTTATAAATTCTAAATTGTACATTATTAAATTTTTGATTGACCAATTCGGTACTTAATATTGCGTTACGCTAAATATCAAATCTTAAATTCGTACACAGAACAATATCTGCTTTCTATTATTCACGTTACATATCAAACTAATCTTAGGATTAAAACAAAATATTCATAGGTTTGAATACCTATTATTAAACAAATTTACGCAACAAATTTCGCTTTTAATGTTAACTTTGTAAACGTTCAAATTGAGATGGCCAGCAATCAAATACGATAAGACATAATAAGTGCAAAATCTACTTCGCTGAAATTTTCGCACTCCGAGGTGTACGAAGATCACTTAAAATTCGTTAATTGAATGGAAAACCTCTGTCAGTTTCAAATGTATATCTAAGACCCCTGTTGAATAGGAAACCAAACGACAAATTACCTTTGTCAACAACCATATATTGATTAAACTTCGGAAACACTATAGTTCACCAAAGTAATATGTAATATGTCTCACTGGATTGTTATCTTCCAAAAACTCAATTTTCTTTCCTTTTTTAAAGTGTATTTTAGGATAACAGGAAAGTTAAAATCTTTTAAAATTACACATTTCAACGACGCTAAGCCGCACCTACTTTCAGTATCATTTATTTTATGGTTCTGTTAGCCATTAAAAATGCCTATGTTGTATTTCTCCAACCTTGATTGAGCATGTTTTATTATTCTTAACTACAGCAGTCTGCGCGGCATAACATCTTCAAAACTTTCTTTAACTTGGTTTCCGAGACATGCGAATCTGACAACAATGAGCGTTACTGGTGACAATTTCAGTTGTTTTTGCTTGGCTTCGATATGATTTATTAACACGCAACATCTGCCGTTCCGTTTGGGGATTATTTTGATGCTTAGTTAAAATATAAATTTTAATCAAGGTCTTTCTAAGTATAGTTGTGGAGTTATATAAAAATATTAATGTTAAAATGAAATAGCATTCAATTAAATTTTGTTTAAAATTACCGTGAAAATGTCTGAAATATTCTATTGAAACTGATGTTTTAATAGCTGTTGACACATTTTAAATTTATAATTTAGTTTATATTTTTGGAAATATTTTTAATTCCATAAATAATCCTTGTATAATGCTTGGTCTACTTTGCCATTAAAACAAATCGTTTTGTTCGTAGTCGCTAACGGTTACATATAAAGGATGCACGTAATTATATAGCTATCCCGTTCTACATTAATCTGTGATAAGAACTAGATATATTGAGTTGATCCGCGCATCAATACTCCACGCGGTGTGATCTTCCGGTTCTAATAGTTGTCGTGAACTTTTCCTTTTAATTATTGTTAACCCAATACGGTATTACTTATCAGCATGTTGATAAATCATTAACATTTTGTACTTCTATTGTTAAATTTTCCACATAACATATTAATCTACAAGTCTTACTACCACAACTTTGTTCACCTATAGAATATCCTTTGATATATACATAAAATTTATAACTTCACCTCACACCTATAAACAAAGCTTCAAGTGCCGATTTTGAAGATACAAACCTGTAGCCTTGATAAGCACATGTATGTATGTAGGTACATTAATTGTTGTTTCATTTATGTATTTGCCCCCTTTTTGCATATAATTCTTGTTTATATGTTTCGATATATTAAGTTCCTATGTTTGCAAAACAATTATTGATAATTAGTTAAATACAGTCCAATAACCCTCAATTAATGTAATATAAAGGTCCAGCGGCCTATCTAATTTGGGTACAAGATGAATTTCCTTGTATACCTGTAATTGACACCTAATTTGTGGTTTGTATACAAAACAGAAGCACTGTAGTGTATCACTTTTGGGTACGCAATTATTTTGCGGAGATTTGCACCTTCAACTCATATTTGGCACTCGCATCTTTAGATTATTCTACGTGCCCAACTCAATATAATTATTAACTCTTGAAGTCATTTAAAGTATTATTATATGTATAGTATGTGTTTGCGTAAATTGTTTGCTTGCACATGAATTTTCTTGCAACATCCTTATGAAACCTGTTTATGTTGTCGCGTTCATTTTGCAGCGGTGCAGTAACCATTTTGAATTAATTAACGTAAATTTAAAATTTTTAAAAGAATTTACAAAAGTTAGTGGTTGCTAAACTTTTATGTATATGTTTTTAGTTCGCATATACTATTCTATAATTTTGTATGGAAAAGATGATTTTTAAAGCATGTGTGTTGGACACGTGTGCGATAAAGGACTACCGTGAGGGACGGTTGAGGCTTTTTAGCGGAGCCGCCAGGCAGAGGTGGTCTCCTGTTTTCGTTCGCATAGGATTAATTGCGATTTATAGTATAATTATTTTGTTTTCTTGTGCAAATAAGCAGCGATTCTGTTGTATATGTGCAGGATAAAGTTTCCGCCGAAGTGTTTTCGTGGTAGTGCCACGCGAGAATTGAAGATTATTTTTGATAGGATATCTAGTTTATTCCTAGATGATCACCAGCTTTTCTTGTGCTCAACGCACTAAGATGAAGCTATTTTTGTTTAAGGCAGTAGCCGATTTAATTTAATTGCCAATAAATATATTTTGGAAGATGCAAATTTTTGGAATCACTTTAATAATGTTTTATCTGGACCGCACATGGTAAATTTGCTAATTATATGGTCTGAATATTCAGCTATAATTATTTCGTCAACTATAAATAATAAATGCTGTGCACCTGATAGTCAATTCAGGGACGGCGATAATATTTTTCATCTATGGTGAGGAAATCTGCATTTCCGTCAGCTTACATGCCATGAACGACTTCAGAGTACCAATTGTATCCAGGAGGCTAATATCATTGCTGTTACTGCTAGAGATGCTGAAATCTTCATTGATTAAATGAATTTCGCTTTCGATAAATTACGTTTACCCGTGAATAAAGTTTTACAGTTATAAAACATTTGCTTATTTAAATATAAACGTACCTGTGCATAATTAATTCTGTTTTAGGTAGATTACTTATCATTGTACCCGATTTCTTTTGTACAAAAGGAAAAGGAACACATCAAAACATTTTGTAAGTATATTGTGACTACTGTTATGTACAACGTACAGTTTATATAGTTGAATATATATTGTAGAATTCGTATACTGAAAATATCAAATTGCTAATAAATTGTCTAGTTTCTTAAATCTTGATTTTTATGTACATTATTGCATCATTTCAGAAACAATATGTTATGTAATGAACTTTGTCAAAATTCATTTATTTATTTGCTACAAAGTTTATTTCTTCCAAGCTTTATACTTTTATTTAATTTATTTTGAATATTACCTGGTCACAAATTTCCAGATCGTCAGTTTTACACGCCAAGCTGATGACGTGTCATCTGTTTAAACGACGTGTTGGGCTCAACTATTTTTAAAAACTCCCGAATTTCTTACCTCATCGCCAGAGCTAGCAAAACTACTTCGGTTCACCAGGATATAACAACCTTTCCTAGATGTGTGCACTTTTTGTGTAAGTCAAATTTGCGTTTTTTCAAAAATTGTAAGTTGAATACTGTGCAACTTAATTTTCTGTTCAACCCGCTGTAACTTTTGCAATTTTCAAGCTATTTACACAACTTTTTTTATAAATTGCACGCCATTTTATTTGAAGTACAACGGCTGAATTCAATTTTTACTAACAGCAATAAGTTATTATTGACATACAAAAAACTAATAACAGTTGTTTTGAGAATTTAAATTCGTATTGAAGTTTTCGAGATGCGCAGAAGTTTTTTATTTGTGGTTCAATTATAATCGCCTTTACGCCGTCAGAATCGCAAAATACGGTAGTTATTTTCTTATTTTTATTTTTTCCTAAAATTGTACATTTTTTGTAATGACGAATTAAAGTTGGGGTTCGCATTAACAACTAGCTTATATTTGCTATCCACTACCACGGGACATTGTACAATGATAAAAACCAAAAATCTCGTACTTTTTTTATTTTAAAGAATATTAACACATTTTGTTAAACAAATACAACTAATTGTACAAAAAAAATTTTTTTTACGCATTTACAACTAAATGAACATCTTTGAGAATACATTTACTAGGGGTGGTCAATAAATTCGTGGAATGGGGGGAAAGAGGATAAAAAAGGACATTGTGTTAGTTTTTCTTTTCAATATATTCTCCCTTGATACTAATACATTTATCAGAAAGTTCAAGCTTACACTTTAAACACGGTCGTGTATGATCTAACCTCCTCTCCATATCAAGCCATTAGAGTGCTGAACGAGTTTGCCTAAATCGAGAAAAAAACATTTCCAGACGCTTCTTGAGTTCTATTATGAAACATCTAGGTTGATGACAGCTTAGCTGGATATAATTCCATTCAGTCTGCATTGAAACCACAGGAGTTAATTTGTTTGCTCCAAAAGGGCCATTTTCAACCGGCCAAAGTTTCTTGCAGCATTTCCAGCCTCTGACGTACAAGTGCCATTGTCATTCGATAAAGTTGAGCCAAACTTCATTAAAGTTTTGGGACTTCAATGGGATCCAGTAAACGATACATTTTCATATCTTGTTCGTTTTAATAGCAGGCCGTGCACAAAGATGAACATTCTTTCAGAAATTTCAAGAATTTTTGATTCTTTAGGATTTTGTGCGCCAGTTAGCCTTTTAGTTAAACATCTCGTGCAAAAACTGTGAGAATCACAGATAGGATCGGATGAGATTTCTTCTTCTTAAATATTAGATTCTTGTTCCCAATTTAGAAATAAGCTTCTGCACCTTTCAGAAATAAAATTAGCTAGACGTCTCACCATAGATAATCCCAGTAAAATTGAGTTTCGTGGGTTTTCAGATGCCTTTTTGGTGGGACATGGAGTGATAGTTTTTCTACAAACAGAGTCAGTAGACGGATAAATTTTCATTTCTAATGTCATGGCCAAAACAAAGGTCGCGCCTTGAAAACTTTATCCTTGCCCAGGCTTAGACTATGTAGAGCCCATCTGTTGACAGATCTAATTTCTTTCACCAAACACAGTCTTTCGGACACATTTATTTTCGACGACATTTTGGCTTGGTCTGATTCAAAAGTTGTGCTGTCATGGCTAGTTTCCTTCCCGCACAGGTGGAAGGCGTTTGTAGCGAATCGAGTCATTCTTATCCAAGATAGTCTTCTTTCCAGTTTTTGGCATTAAGTTCCATCCGTTGAAAATCCTGCGATTTTGGCTTCTAGAGGGACGACTCCTAAGCAGCTACGAGATTCTGACATATGATGGAAGGGACCTTCCTTTTTAACTCTGTCTATTGTCGAATGGCATGCCGAGTCTTCGATATTAGATTTTTCCAACGATCAAGTTGTTAATGAGCAACGACTAATCTTTGCAACTACCATCGAGGTCAATGATTTAGATCAATTTATAAGTAAGTATTCTTCTTTATCAAAAATCTAACGCATTATTTCCTATTTACGACGGTTACTTCCAAAGGAAAAGAAGCTTTCTTATTTTTCTTCCAAATTATCAACTTCCGAAATGCATAAAGTAATAATTGTTCTCGTGCGTCATGTTCAAACCACAATTTTTGCACATATTTTTTCGTACCTACAAAGGGAAGTTTGCTTCCAAAACCTTTTCAAAAACGTTTGTTATTCAAAGACTCGGACGATTACCTAAGAGTAGGTGAACTTTTACATTCGTCAAAACATCTGTTACTCCTACCGAAATCACATCGTCTAACCGAACTTATCATTCAACATGCGCATCGGACTTATTTGCATCCAGGGTTGCCAACCTTGCATTATTTACTAAGACAATAGTTTTGGATATTATATCCAAGACGTGCGATTGATCAGGTCGTATCGCACCGCGTACCTTGGTCCCGAATTAAAACCAAGCTAGCTTCCCAACTTATGGGATATTTACAGCCACATCGCATTTCACAACTTTAAGCATTTTCTAAGCTCGTTAACGATTATTGTGGCCATTTTTCCATCACTATGGGGAAGTACAGTGGAGCCAAGGTACACAAGATGTAGAATTGGTTTTGGACTTGTCTACCGATGCCTTTTTAGCAGCTTTCGGGCGATTTGTCGTCAGATTCGATCGAGTTTCTGACATTTTCTTTGACTGTGGTACGAACTTTGTCGATGCCAACCGATTACTTTCGGCATACTCCAGACAAGTTTGTGATAGCTTGCAAATCAATTGGCATTTTCTACCACCAGACGCTCCACATTTCAACGCTCTGAGTGAAGCGGCGGTCAAGTCGGTCAAAACTATTCTTCGAAGAATTCCTCATTTGTCAAGTCGAAGCTACTCTCAATTCAAGACTTTTACACGCTTAAAGTCCTGATCCCGGTGACCTACTTCCTCTCACTCCGGGATATTTTCTCAGACTGGGACCTCTGAACTTATTATCAGAATCTGAACAGTCCTTTCAAGATATTAACGCCTTAACAAGGTGGCAACTATAGCACCGGCTGCACGCCGATTTTTGGAAAAGGTGGCAGTCAGAGTACCTGCATACTCTGCAGTAAGGTGCAAAGTGGGCTGATGTTTAGGCAAATATACAAGAGAACACATTGTTCTCATCAAAAATGGAGGTTGGGTCGGCTAATCTCTGTTCATCCGGGTACCAATGAACGCACTCGTGTCGTTACGCTGGAAACGGCTAAAAATACTCGTACCTTAGGACTAAAGTGCTTTTTAATCCCACGAAAAATTATTTCCTTCGTTGTCGTTCGAGAAATGCATTATCGCTTTCAGAATTAAAGGAGGCACCTGGTATACAAAAGTATATTATATGTCAAGAGCTAAAGTACTTCTTTTAATCCCAAGAGAGGGATTAAAACGCACTTTAGTCTTGAGGCATATACGTTATTTTTTGCATTTTTGAATAATTTTAAATCAAAAGGGTCTAAAAAGGTAAAATTGCATGATTTTGACATTGACAGTTCGTTTGATTTATCAATGTATGCTTCACGACAATTGCTATTTAACTTCTACTTGCAAAGCACTATATGCTATTTATATAGTGTTTTATTAGATTCAAAGAAAAATATAAAAACTTGACAATTAAGTATAACGTCACTTATGTGAAACGAAGCCTAGAACGTTAAATCTGCGTCCGTTATTTCTAATAATTGTTCTCATAGTATTCAAAGTAGATTTATATAAAATAAAAACCTCTTTTTTTATAAGTAGTTAATTAATATTAATTTTAAATATATAAAACTAGAAACAAATTTAAATACATAGTTATGAAAATATCTTGGAATTTTTATAGTAATTTTATAATTTAATGCAAAATAAGCAAGTACAACGTATGTATAATTGAATGTAGGTCCCTATTTGTAATTGATTCTTACACGAAAATATCCAATTTTTCTTGGAATTAGTCCAATTTTTTTTACAAACTTGTTTTCAATAGACTTTTTATTTCCCGGGCAACTTGTATATTAGAAAACAACATTTTTTCCCATAAAATATATGCAAGCACTTTTATTTATTTTATGTAATTTTATATTCATAAGTTTTGTGAAATCTTTTTTAGCTGGTATATGAAATGTTATAATAAAGTTTCTCATAATAAATAATAAATGCATTTTAATATTATGAATCAACATTTCGTGTTTTTTATAAATACATCGAAATTAGTGCGCTACTGTGAACAGTAAAGCTATTACATTTGCAACGTTAGCAAATATTTCTTACAATTCGGGATTGCTCTCTCAGACACTAGAATAACTCTGTTCTTTACTAACGCGCGAAGTGTATGATGCAATCTTAGGAACGTATGGTGTAGCTTTGTAATGAGCGTGTCGGAAACGCGGGGTGTGCTGGTGGAAACACTTATAAGTGCTGCTAGGTGTAGAGGCTTCTTAACAGTTGAATGTGAAATTGTAGTAAATTTAGAAAGTTTAATTCAACCTTATTTAATTTTAAGAATTGCTTTACGAAAACCAACAAGATAACGTTAATAACAAGATGAAAGGCTAAATTATTAAATGTAGAAACCTAAATTTATGCAAAGCAACATCCCTAATATTTTTGAATCACCCAATTTAGATTACACGAATAAAAGTAGTTACAACCTATGCGAGGCGCTTTACATCGCAGGACGTTCCTTGTGAGAAAAAAAAACTGCAGTGGCTAAAATGGCACTTAGGTCGATCTTAGATTAGATAAAAATACTTTTTGCACTTTCGGGACTAAAACGCCACATTTAGTCACTTGTTTCCGTGACTAAAGTGTCACTTTTAATCTCAAGGGAATAAAATTTTACTTTAGTCTCAAGGGAGATAAAGTAAATGCAATCCCTCTCACCATGGCAATAACAAAAATTAACCAATCAAAATTACATATTGCTGAAAGCGTTTCTATAGTGCTTGGTAAATTAAATTGCAGTGAAGCATACATTAATAAATCGAATGATCTGTCAATTTTAAAGTCATGCAATTTTACTTTCCTCGACCTTTTTGATTTCAAATTTTTCGAAAGTGCGTTGTCGCTCGAGAAATAAACTTTCTATCTCAAGATTAAAAGAAGCACTTTAGTCCCTTGGTATATAATATACTATTATTAATAAATACACAAAAGTCTTGTTATATCAGAACGTAGCATGGTAGTCGGCTCATGAAATATTATCAGTAGGAATATTCAATGTCAAAATGGCCGTCTACAAAAATTTGACCATTTTGCAGTGCTTAGTTTAATTTTACTAAAATGTAATTAAATTTATCCAATTTTAGGGAATAATATAAAATGGAAGACTACCAATAATTACTACTTATACTTAAAATAAAATAAGAATAAAGAAGATGGCACTGTGGTGTAAGGCAAGCTTACACAACTACTATTAAAATAATAAGTATTGGCGGTTCACTTTCAAACCTTGTATTTCTGAAATTACTAAACCGAGTCAGATCAAACTAAGTCTGTTTTAATAACAGTTTAAGTTTTGTATAAGTATGCTAAATTTCAAAGTTTTCGAAAGTTGCATTCGCTGGTAAATGTAAAATATATTCTAAAAAATGTGTTTTTTATTGAAATTTTTAGGAATGTCGAACTTCAAAAATTAATTTAACAAAAACCATTTATCCCAAACAGCTTATACTTAGATATATAATGAATTGGACATTATTATATAGTTTTGACAAATTATGATGCTATCGCGTTATTAATATCGAAATTACAATCGATAATTTCAAACGACAATATTTCGCTCATTTGAGGAGATATTCAAAATATTCTTTCTACTTATTATACAGGTAGAGAAATTAACACGTAAGAAGAAAATATCTACTTAAAAGCAAAATTGTGAAGACCTGTAGAGATAAAAAAGTTTATGCGAAAGAGCGCTCGGGAAACATTCCGCGAGGGGAAGAAGGGAGCGTAAACCAAAGCGACGCTGTAGACGGATAATGTGTTTCAATGATTCAGAGACTGCTATTACTCAGAAGCGGCACAATAATAAAATTGTTAAGGAACTCTACACGCATGTAATTATTTATTTCTAACTATTTATACATACAAGGTATAACAAAAATTTATTTATAGCATATGTATGCGTTTTTACAATTTATAGTAGAGCGTTTTAAAAACTACAGTAAAAAGTACAATACTTCGGTTCCATTCTTTATCAAGAATGTAATATAAACTATAAGTATTATTTATATTTAATTATAACATTGTAAGACTGTAGCCCAACCCACGGAAGTTTAATAAATAAAAAGTGTTATATTCCGATAGCAGTTATATACAAACATTTTCTTCGTCGTCTTCATTGATTTCAGTGTCAGTACTTTCACCATCTTTCTCATCAGTATCATCCTCATCTTGCACATTAATGATTAATGGTTCTATGGAGATATCATTGATATTTTCCTTCACTCTATACTTTTCCTCAATTTTCATAGCATGATTAATACAATTAGCTCAAACCTCTTTTGGTGAATTTTGCATGGTTGATCGACAAAATTCCAAAACATCTTGTATTTTAAAAGTCGTGTTTGACTTCGCTACCTTATTTTTAACATACGCCTGAAACCAATTCTATTGGATTAAATTCACAGTGGGCCACTGGAAGCTTCATAAGATTCACATTATTCTCTTGCACATCTTTGACAATTTTATTCAACAAATTTTTTTCGGAAAACTGTATGTGCGAGATAGTTCCATCAGTACAGGCCTCGTTAAGTTGTTAAAATTAATAATTCCTTCGGGCAAGGGTACTTTTCTATTTATTAACCATTCTATTACGCTTACCTTCCTCCATGATGTTGTAGGATTGCGGAAGTCTGGATTTAACATTGTATGATAAGGAGCTTGATCAAGAACAATTACTGATTTCGCGGGAATCACAGTTA
>JAHWXV010787689.1:0-19762 GCA_024586415.1 Phrixothrix hirtus
AATAGAAAAATAGAATAATAAATGTTTTCGTTTTTTTAATGCGTAAATGCGTATTTATTTAGGAGTGCACGTGCTCATGTGCACTTATTAAGGAACCGCCGCTGAATACAAAGTCTTTGTGTTGTCTCACATCAGATTACTTTTTTAGCTAAATAAATTAAACAAAATATGTTAATTTCAATTATTTTATTGAAAATAGTTTTTTTACTGTCAATTCTGCAGATAAATTGGGTAAAATAGATAAAGTATGTTTTTGCATAGTATTATTTAATACTTATTGACGAATATGTATACGTATTTAGCAACAACGTTTCTTTAATTATAATTATTAATAATTTAACATCTATTATTGAATTACTTTTTATTATCCGATTAAGAAGTACACATCTTTTTATTGTTTAGAAATCATTCAAAAATAAAAAAAGGAAATAGGACTATACGTTGTTCGTAGTATCTAATTTAGTCGAAATGAAATATTCTCTACTTTACTGTTTTGTTACTTCTTATAAAAGAGACAAATATAGCAATGGCTTTCGAATCTCAGATGTACATCCTTAAATCCTATGAAAACGAACAATAGCCCACTGAAACTGCTTTACGTTGCAAAGTAGTCTTCTATAGCAGATCATGATTTCAATAGACGATTCCCCAGGGTACAGAGCACTATAAATAAAAGGTAGATAGGGCCGTATATAATTCTCCGCAGCTTCAATAAGTTAGTCGAAATGAATTGAATATTATCGATTTTGATTACACCTATAAGAAACGCATTTAAGGGAAACAACGATTAAGTGAAAGTTTCTTCACTAAGTATAGAGCGATGTAAAGATGTGTAAATTGATTAATGAGATAAAATGCTTTTACAAATGGTTTCAACAGTTTGCGTAAAATAATGTGATATTGACAAATACTTCACCAGGATAAAATAATACTTCAGTTAGTAATAGAACATACTATAAATGTTTTGTTAATTTGCTGCTTTCAATTACACAGTATTATTTTAACTTGATGCATTCTTAGAAGCACTTGATAAGTATCTGTTTCTGTTTCTAGTCGTTGTTAACGGTCTAATTTAGAAAAGCTTTTAGAATGCTTTGAGTAATATGATACCTATAATTCATGATAATAGTAGTGGAATTGGTCCAACTAGATATTGCCTTCAATTAGATAAATTTAAATTAAAACGAAAAATTAATTTAAGTGTTAAGAAGGTCTTCCCCAATTGTGAGAATTATGTTATTTAGTTAAAAGATGGTTTAATGATCTATAAAATATTATATTATTTATTTTACGCTAAAATCTGTTCTTACTTATTTTGTTAATTGTTTTTAGTTGTGTTTGGATATTGATTTGTGTGATATCCCATCTGATGGGTGCAATTTGTTGTGTAAGTACATGTATATATACCAATTAATTATTTGTTTAGAAAGTTAAATTTAAAGTTAATACACATAATTTTTCACAATCAGAAATACTTCATACAATCTTCGCACATTGTAGGCACTGCTGGATACCGTAATTAACAATTAAACAATAATCTTGCACCAATATTACAAATTTAAATAAACTACCATTTATTTTAAATTTCTAAATATTTTGCTGTAATATAAAATAACCAGTAATATCAAGTTTTAAACTGAAGTTTCTCAGACTATAAAAAATAAACATTTTTACATGTTTCAAAGTGCTCCATAATAAACAAAACGCAAGTGATTTTAAAATAAGTGTAAAACAATAAAAACTTCAAAGCTGTGGGAGTAAAATGATACAAGGAAACTTTTTACACAGAAATTCTTGAGGTAAAAGCGCCGCCAAAGATAGTTACTATTTACCAACGTCATAAAAAAAACGGGGTTGAAGCGATAAAGCGCGAAGGAAAAAACACGCGATCATAACGAAAATTTAACGCTTGCCAAAAAACCAAAAATTTGAAATTTGGAACATGCCAATTGGATAAGTAAAATATCGGAGAGGGTTGTTGAATTTTATAAAAATTTAGTACACCCAAGAAGCGTCATCTTTTCTAGTGCAAGTTAGTTTACGCTTACATCCATTGAAGTTATAAAAATGTAAATTCCATCTTAACTTGTGCCATGAAGTAGTCCTTAGTTTGAATAAGTGATCATGCCATTAAAAAGCCCTAGAATTCTGAAGTCAACGTAAATTTAATTTTCCTAATTTAAAACAAGAAAATAAACGCAACATTCAAACATGGAACTTTAAAGAAGATACAGCGAATCTTGAATGCAAAATTAAAAAGAAAGCGAACCCTTTTAAAACAGCCTACCTGGATCCAAACTGCTAGAAGGAAGTGTAATTATTTTGCATTCGAAGATAATATAAACACACCTTAAACCGTAAGCGTACTTTATCAAATCATCTTATAAACTTTAATAAACAAATAAAATCAAAGGTGATTCATGATTGTTATCTTAACTTTTAAAACTGTTTTAATTTCAATACACACTTTTAAAAAGCAGAAGTTCCTTCTCGACTTCAAACAATAGCCTTGTAGTAAGTATATGTTTACGATCTGCCAAAACAGTTTTGTAACAAGAAATAACCAAAGGGTAGTTCTAGATATTAACTGTTTTCTTTAAGATTTATGTGCATCAACTTTAATTAAAAAATTTGTTCATTTGAAATTTATTTATTTGATTGCTACTAAATAAATGTATAGAACGTAAAACTTTTGTTCCTTACTTTGTAAAATATAACAAGTTGTTAATCATATAACTTTGGTGACTATTTGAATAGAACTGTAATGTCAATTTCTTCTTTAGGTAAATACGGAGCTGTAAATTTTAGAGTGCGTTATTTAAAAGGGTCTTGAATCTGAAACTTATTGATAAAGATCAATTTAGCTTGGAATTAGCTTGGGTACATCATACTAAAATGCAAATTAAAAACGTAATAAAACATTCTATTAAAATTGCTTACTGGCTGCCAACGAGGTAGACAACAGCACTGAAAGAAGCGGGCCTAGAAATTAGCATTTCAAACTTGATGCGTATGTAATAAAATTGCTGTACTTTTAGAATATATGTCCAACTTTATCTTCTAGCATCGATTTTATACGGTTCTGACAAAGCTGAACAATCAAATATTAGTATTTGAAAGAAATTAGTAGTTTTCTTATCTTTTTTATCTGCTACTTTCTCAACAACGAGCTACTTTAACCGAGCAAGAATTACTCTGATAATTTTAAAGAAAATTAGTAGCAACAATTTTGGTAACCTCGTCCCTATGCAATAGAATATTCGGAATTTTTTTCCGGAATCTCTGCTATTGGTTCAAAGTATTTGTGTTGCTATTGGCGTCAATTTCTTTGCAGATATCTGAGTAATTTGGCGATTCTGCTAAAAGTTTTATAATATGTTCAACTTTTTGCAGATATTCTAGCTCCGTCCTTTAAGCTGTGTCCGTACGCAGCGAAATTTTTACAGGCGGATTATGTAACGTGGTTTTTATATCCGCAAAAAAATTACTCGGTTCCCATAAAAGAGAATCTTGCCCGCTTCTTTTAATACCTTTAGGTTTCTTTTTGTGGTTTTAAAGTTGACGTAACTGGTAAAAATAGGTTATGAAGTAGTGTTGATGCATAATTTTAAAAAGTTTTAAACGTTCATAAAATTTTAATAAAATTAATTATTTCATTATTACTTACCGTTAGAAGATTTCCTCTCCCTATTTTAAACGACATTAATTGCTTATAATTTCTAATAAAGTAGTAAAAGCAATACAATGTTTGAACATAATCTATGTTCTAAAACGCATAAAAAAACAGCTGCGATGTTATAAAAAAAAACTTCACCCTATAAAGGACTGGGCTAGAATATCCGCAAAAAGTTGAACATGTTTTAACTTTTTGCGGAATCCCTAAATTCTTAAAGTATCCGCAAGAAGATTGGCGCCATTAACAATTCAAATATTTTGAACCAATAACAGAGTTTTCACGAAAAATTTCGCAAATTCTATTGCATGGGGACGCAGATTTATAAAGCAGCGTTATTTTTGCCTAAGATCTTAGCTGTTTTTGTATGCATTCGGAACATAGATTAGGCTCAAAAATGGCATTGCTTATACTTTACTAGAAATTATAATTATTTAATGTCATTTAAAGTAGGGGAAGGAATTGTTTAAACGGTAAGTAATAATGAAATAATCAATTGTATTAAAACTTTACGAAAAAGTATATTAATAACGTTTAAAACATTTTAAAAGAATCTATCAACATTACTTCATAACCTGTTTTTGTCAGTGACAACGTTTAAAACAACAGAATAAACGTAAAAATACTAAAATAAGCGGGGATAATTCTCTTCCATGGGGACTGAGTAATTGTTTTTCGAATATAAAAACGTCGTTCCGCGATCGGTATTTAAAAATTTGGTTGCATGGGCCGCAGTTTAAAAACTATGGTGACAAATTTGCCACCTCTTTAAGGTAAAATTACTATATTACATTGTCACATTTTAATTTTTTTTGCAACTTAAGGTATAGTTCTAAACGCATTTTTCCTTATTTCTCGTACTATAAAATTCCCGTTCCTGTGTGTTAATTTATGATGACGACCTTGTACGTGGTAAATTAACAAATTTTGAGTTACCATATATTTTTTGAAAAGGATTATTTTCATTAAATAAATTATCAAGCAATAATTATGTAGAATCCACCGCGAATAAGTCTTTTCCACCGCTAAATCTTCATATTAAATTTTGTGAATTGCAGTCTGCTTCGTTTGGTAGTTATAAACAATTATTATAAATTACTTGATTACATATTTTAGTTACGTAATCTTTGTTTGGTTCGAACTGCATTGAACTTTATCAACCAGTTCAGGATTAAAAACCCTTCCGTATAACGAATTCTAATATTTACAATCCTTACCGTTACCTGCTGAGACCCTTTTATATAAGTGGTCTAGACAATGTTTACGTTAGTCACTCTAGCGATCTCACTAAATAAATTTAATTAAACGACTTATTTATATTCCACCAAGTAAGAACAACAGTTTTACGATCTGTACATTTATTGAAAATTCAAATTAATAAAATAAAGTTATCTATATTCATATTTAAATATTAAAATACGCAAATCCTAAAGAAATATGTAATGTTTACAAAACCTTTGGTCGTTTCCCTTTGCAAGCTTATGATAGGTAGTAAAAAAGAATTTACTGCATTTAATTATGTGAATTAGTGAAAGAACTTGTGGTTCTCTATATTTATTTATTCGAATTAAACCAAATTTTATTTTACAATTTAATTAACTAATATGAAGCGCTTTTGTCATTGTTCAATGTACGTTTTACAGAGAGTTGATAAATACACTTGTCTGTATTTAATTTGATGCTAAAATATTAGAATTTCTTCTGGTATTCAAATTCCAGGTCAGCTGTTTTTAAAAGGATTTACGCCTCTTTTAAATATTCAATTCAAACTTGCGGTCTTCTCTTAAGATCGCGCCTATGACCATTGGATGCTATTTTCTTGTTACCTTAGGAAAATTCTATTTACGTTGATATGGAAATTTCAGCTTAATGATGCCACGACCCACACATATGTGACATAGAGTAAATTTATCTAAATTCCTCACTCAACGGACCTTACAGCTTGGCTTCGCTTGATTGATTCACCAGTGATGCTCACTCGCACAAGAGGAGATAATATGAGATGAAATTGCGTCCTCATATCTTATATTTAACATTTGGACATCCCACTCCTGTATTTTCTATCCAATGGTTGATTTCAGATTTGAAAGTTTTTGGTTTCATGTTTGAAATAATGAACGTTAAATTTCTGTTCAAATCGAGATTTGTTACTTTGCATTTTACTGCTTCGGCCCCGGTTTCTTTTTATGGTCGGCAAAAGGTGCTTCCCTTTTAGTGGTGTCGTTACTCTAAGCGATTTTATGTAAAACGTTTTATTGCATAAGCCCGTTTTACATCCCAATGCTTTGCAGTTTTATTTATTTACCCAAATTTTAAAACGCACGCGCGATTTATTTATTACGGGCACTTTGAACCTTGTAAACTTGTAAACTTTATAATCTGTGAAACTTAGTTTAAATCTTAATATTTACTGGTTATTTCATATTGTAGTAAAATTTATTTAAAAATTTAAATTAAATAATAGTTTATTTAAATTTCTAATGTTAGAACACGTAATTGTTTATTTATTAAATATGCTATCTAACAGTATGCTTGTCATACTAATTGTTGTCGTAACGCAGACCAGAGTAAAAACATATAATATGGATCTCTAGGTTAAAACTATACCAAGTGTAAACATGCAATAACAAGTATTATATAAATATTTATTTATAAATAGTATAACTTATTACCGCAAATATATAAATCGTACAAATAATAGCACCGCTTTATTCTTAAGGCTAATAGATTTTCCACGATCTTCACCAATAGATCTAAGGAGTTTTCAAAATTAATATATTTCTTAAGCATGCAGTGCCCTTTCCTGTCATTGACGGTTTGTCTGGAAAAATTGCACGAATCAAGTAATTTGCAAAACTCCACAACGTTAAAGAGGATCCTGCACAACTAGAAATGGATGGGTGATGACTACAAATTTCAATCCCAAAGTCAGTAGCATTTTAGTAGTTTATAATAGTATATTAAAAAATAAGTTTCTTAAGACATGTTTTTACACACAATTTTAAATTCAAAGAGGCGAATTTTCTAATGATCGAGTGTGATAAAATGTCTTATGAAACGAATTCTTTATACTATTTCATCTATTTGCTAAAAATTTAGGAAAAAATACATTGTTTTGACATACAATTGATTTAACGATTTTAGTGATAGTTGGTGACATTGACATTTGAATATGAAAGTTTTGCTAATTTGATATTGCATTTTGACGCCTAATAAGGTTAATTATTAATATTACCAACCTTTTAAAATCATATATTCCGGGTTAAAAAGAAGGCCATTATGCAACTCAAATGGGTTCCGAAATTGGTTCGTTTCGATATACAAATAGATAAACATTATATACATATTCACTTTTCATGTACAATACGGAATACCTATACATTTAATAGTTACTTGCTAATAGCAAACTTTAAAATTACTTTGCCGCTTATGGATCGTAATAACCCAGCGAACCATAAATTTGCACTTATCAACAAAAAAACTTACTAATAATGTATGCCTTAATTCCCAGTCATGAATAATAGTATATTATAAACTAAGGGGGCTAGAGTGTCTCTTTTAATCCCGAGAAAGGAAATTTATTTCTAGAGCGATAACGAGAAGAATAATCTCTCAAGGGATTAAAAAGTTAGTCCTACGTACATTAATTTTTGCACTTTCGAATAATTTGAAATCAAAACAGTTGAAGAACGTAAAATTGCATGATTTTAACACTAAAGGTTCATTACATATATCAATGTATGCTTCACAGTAAAATAACTTACAGGGAATAGAGACATGTTACCTTACAAAAGGTCGAGTAGTTCCAATTCATTCATGTCATATAGGTCGGTCCTATGGTTCAGAATCCAAATTTCCAACACGCCCTGCCTTGTGGGTTTGCCGTGGTGCGCCAAAACCTTTGGTGTTCTGAAATTTCCGACATTTTTCAGTTTGTCCAATATATATATTTATGAACGCGTCTTAAAAAGAAACAGTATTATGCAAAGTTATAGAGTTTGAAATTTGCTATAACCTTCGTATGCAAAGATTTTTTGTAGAGTTATTATATTAAGAGCTATGCAGTATCAAAGTTACAAATAGAGAATGTTGGAAAACTCCCACGCACACATTGACCGATCTGTTATACTAACACCTAATAAAAGTTAGGAGTTAAACGGGTTGCGATGAAGTTTCATGAAGAACTAGGTAATGTGCAAAATAACGGGGCTACTGCATAGCTATGGATATGTTATTTGAAAATGAAACTGGTGAAGAAGTCCATCGAAGAGGAAAGAAAGGTCACTCCACATTCAGGGTGTGAAGTAAATGATTCCATTCTTTAATGCGCCTGAAGGGTTTATTTGATTCACAACCGAAGACTACTTTATTATAAGAGATCAGAACTATTTTGGTCAGGTATACGGTCGGACATCACCATTGAGCAAACTATCATGAAGAATATCAAAAGTTTTGTTGGACTGGTTCCTGTCAATACAAGATAGATAACACTAAAACCTATCGTTATGGAGATGCCGCTTTGAAATTCTCCAATTTGTAAAAGTTGTGGTGATAAAACTTGTAACAATGTACGGACGTCATAATTAATAGTAATTAAGAATATAAATTACCTAAACTGTCAATTGTAGAAGTTAAGGATAAACTATCTTAACCTTTGATACCAGACAAAATTAAACGACAAAAATTATCAATTTCCTAAATTATAGATTATATTGTTATTACCATTGTTAAATATGCACTATTATAATATTTCTCAGTTTCTTTTATAATACTATTATTATAATATTTACTTTGTGAATTTTCTTTTTAATTAAAGATACTTGGCTTTACGAAAGGAAAGTCTTTTTATTATCACTACTATCTATGTTCAAATAGCATTAATTTTCACCTTATAACATTTTGAAGCAGTGCAGATCCTTTGTTATTAGTCTTAGATAATAACCTTTTGTACAAAACTTGTAGTAAATTTAGGGTTCCACTACTTTTACTAAACATATTCTTCTCTACGATGTAGCTCTATGAAGATATAATCTAAGAACTCAACAAACATTTTAAGGAAGCTATATTTTTATGAAATATCTGTAACTCTGGTGCTGCGCAACTCTTTACATAATCACTCAATAAAAAAAACTTCGCATGTGATCATAAAAACTGATACAATTTCGCTCGTTTTCATGTTAATTAAAATTAAGTTTAAAAGACAACTTAGAAGACTATAAAATTCGCGGAGTGCGTGAAACATTAATAATTAAAATAATTAATAAATGTTTGTAGATCCAGTGGCTCATCTAATTAGCATTAGATAAACTACAAATTCTGCATGTGTGTAAAAGAAGGGGGGATGTAAGTCAGGCTGGCGCGCTTTGTACGGATCCGGGAACGCAAGCTTTAGTTGCTCGTGCTACAAAGATTGGCATACAGATGGATATGGGCCGCATGGGAATGTTAATATGAGAACATGTCCACTAGACCGTTTGCGAACCCCCCGTGTAATAATGTAAGAAACATTAAAACACGATCTGAATATTAGACCTAGAATTAATTGCTGGTGAGACCACATTTCTTCATGAGAAGCGGTAAATAAATGGATTGACAATAAATTCAGTGACGTCGTCCATCCGTGATTCAAATTAACCTAATTATAACAAACCAACCGTCAACCGTAATGGGAAACTAAATCTGCTGATTGAACTTAGAAATAAAGAATTAAAATCTTCATGTAATAGCATTATTCTCGTTTAAAGTGCGAACAGTATTGATATGATCATTCTGTTTCATCATGTTCATTTGGATATAATTATTTTAGAATTAGACTCGTAAATAGCATTCATAAAATTATTCAGTTCCTCCGTTAATATTCTGTAGGTATTTTAATAGTTAATCCTGAAGATAGTCATTTATTTGTTCTATTAGAACAATGATTTCCGAAGGTTTATTGCCTTGTTAATCTAATCCGTTTCGATACAAATAATAATCTCTGTATTCACCCAAGTCTTGCGAATGAATCAGCCCGAACGACGATCTACTCGGATAAGCAAAAATATAAATAATTTATCCTGTAAATGTAATTAAATAAACCCGTAACGCCACAAAAAGTTGTAGAAAATTTAATACTCCACAACTTTGAGTGTTAGTTTTTCCGTTTAAGATGTATTGTTAAAAAGGCTAAGCGATAAACTGAAAAACGTTGGGAATTTTAAACGCAAAGGCTTTGGGCATACCACAAGCGCACAAGGGCGGGGAGGTTGAAAACTTAAATTTTTAACGATGAAACTGACCTAAATGGCAACAAAAAATTAGAAAAATCTAACTCTTTATAAGGTAAGGTCTCCTTTTCAGTCTCTATTATCTTAACTAATTGTATACTACAGATTGTGGATTGAAATAAATGCTTTACTGAAAACATTATCACGAATTATAATTAACTGATTTTTAGACAGCAACGATCTTTAGCGAACTTCATAAATCGCTGAAATTAAAAAAAAACGTTTTAAATCTTTATTACAAATGTTTTTGTTATGATACACGTAGTATATACGTCCACGGTAAGCGGGCATGTTATTTTACATCAGGAAATGTAATGCATTTGTCTCTTTTGATACGTAACAAACAAATATTATACGTACATATTAAATTAGCTTTGAACTAATGGCCGTATTTGAAACGTAAATGTAGAAGAGACAATGGAAACTCATGTATTGTATTTTTCATCTTATACATCTAATTTGCCAACTAAGGAATATTTTGATGACGTTCATTGTGAATAAATATGTAATTTGAGATTGTGTAAAATTAATCTGGTTTTAAATAGGGATCACTAGTTTCATTAATCATGTAAAAATGCTCAGCGTGTTTTAATAACAAGATTTCTAAAAAAAACATAAATTAACAACTCTCATGTTTAATACATTGATGAAGACAGCTTTTGATTAATTTAAACTGACAATGTGGATTATGTAAATTAATAGATTAAAATTATAAACCCGGCTTGGAAAATTGAAAACCTCTAGCTCATATAATTAATTAATTACTTGACAATGCATAAATAAATTCATTGGATATTTAGAAAATGATAGATGTAAGTAAATTTCTTCACAAATATAATGTTTATTTTATCATCAAGAATATTTTAATTCTACATTTTTGAGTGGAATCCATTTTCTGCTTTATGCTTTGTTTTTCTACAAATCCAATTATATCTCGGAAGATTAATTAAGGAAACAATTCGACAATTCTTTGTAAGCATTAATTTATTAAATTTCAAATTAAATAGAAGACGCTTGGCTTAAAGAACTTTATGCTTTTTAAACCACGTTGGCATCTGGCAGATGATTTGGCAAAGGGTACTTAGAATCCATTTTAAAAAAACTTATAAATATTATTATTCACAGATAGGACAGTAATATAATTGCAATTTAATTTAAGATGGAAACGTTCCTTGAAACTTTTTACTGTGATTAATAGAGTAATTATAATGCTAAGCGCACTTTAAGTATCATTAAAACGGGGAAGATGGGCCCTGCTTCATTAACTACGAGCTTAGCGACGATATCAGTTATTATTTAAGAAAACGTTAAGTAACAAATACTGATACAAATAATACGAATAGATAATTATTTCTTTGTTATAAGTTTTTAATATTCGAAATTTTGGATATGTATTAGGAAACGTAAACTTTCAACATTTTTCGATATTTTATTATTTGTGATATTGGCGTATTTATATGAAATTTATCAGGATTGATAGTAAATGTTTCGTTTTAGATACCTTGACATAATCTCAGAAGTAATTTTAACCCGGTAAATTTCTAACATTAAACACTTGAAGCAACTCCTTTCATATTTACTGAGATTTTATTTGTAAATAGATACCAGGGTAACTAGGTTACATAAATACAATAAATTGTGACAGTTAGAACTATGAATGATTGGAATTTACTTAGATTTTTAATACAACCTTAAGTCTAAATAGACGATTTAAAACAATACTTTCATTTCATAACCGCAGATGTCAGTTTTTATTCGAGTTTATTTTTTGTAAAGCGAAAACGGGGTAATTTCTTTCTAAGTTCCTTGTAAAGTTTCTTGAATTTTCTATTAATATCTGCTTCAAAGTTACGTACAGGAATTAAAGGTAAGATGCGACCTGGAAGGTTATGATAACATCTATAGAGGACAAGTGAATATCCTCACCTTGAAGCTTTAACTGCAACAACAAAACAAAAAATCTGAGGTGGCCCAACCCGCGTCCTTCTCATATGTATTATAGATATGCGTATAATGTCCACAAATAATTGAAATACTATTTACATTTGTTTTGGGATTTACAATTCCAACGGTCACCCATTCAAATTACTGAACACACAAAACACATCTTAACTACAAATATTTTTCCCAATAATTAGTGCAACGCATTTTGTCAGGAAAATCGACTTATTCAACTAAAAACACATCAACTACATAAGTATTGTAGTAAATTTTAAAAAAAATTGTTACATCCGTTTTCGATAAAATCACTAAAAGCTAAAAATCGCTAGAATAAAATAATGGCACATCCGATTTTAACATCGATTTTAACTACTTTCTTGCCGTTTCATTCAGATACACTGTTAATAGTTATTAGTCTAAGTACTTTAGGCTACTAGATTTTCAGAGACTAGGAACCGCTTAGTTCATATAAAATGGAATTAATAGGATAAGAAAAATCCACATCTAAAAGAAATCGTTAGATCCGCTTCCAAGTAAATCGCGAAAAATTAAAACTTCCCGAAATATCTAAAAATGACAGAAATAAATTGGTACTTCCGGTTTTTCGATTTTAACCATATTCTTAGTTTTAAATACAAAGGTAGTTATGACCTCAAATATAAATATTCATTTGCCTAGGACTTTTAGCTTCATAGTTATTTTATTTAGTGTTAATGGTTACTTGATTTAAGGAAAACTTTTTGAGAAACAGCCTTAAATTATATGAAAGAACGTTAAATGGCTTAAAATGTAGGAAATTAAAAGAAACTGTTGCAGCCTATTTCGAGAAAATCGCAAAAAAGCAAAAGCTAATAAGGGTAACGTGCCGATTATGCGACTTTAAGCTGTAACCATTCTTATTTATATGAGAAATAAAATTTATTTTGTTTACTAAACGGTAGGTCAGTAGGTTAAAATAAATAGACATGAAACTTTTCACGGCGCAACTCCTGAAAATAGTACAACAGTACAACATTTATTAACTAAACCTTGTTTACAACAACAAAATTAATCTCATCACAGCTGCACATAACAACTTACTCTAAATGATCAAATAATAAACTATTCGTTCTTTGAGAACTAACTTTAGCTGAAGTTGAACAGTACTACAGGTAAATCAAAATTCACAACAGCTTCTAAGAAAATAGATTTAGTAGTAGAGCAATTATCTAGAACTAAGGATTATTTACTCTATCATAAGTTCCAAAACTGCAAAAATAGTATTAACATAAATGGATATCAAATCCCAGGCAACGTGAAATAATTTTATTAAGCTTCTGTAAAAAAAATGTCAGCTACATGGACAGATTACTCTCGGAAATGTACAAACACTGTCTATTTGAAGATTTTAGTAAATGAACCAATTTAACTAAATTACACCCATTAGTCTGGGTAAGACACTAACTTGAAAATTAAAACTAACGTTTAAATTGTGAAGTTAATTTCTCGGTATGCTTCTAGTAGTGCAGCTTTATTGTCATTCCAAAGTTGGCAACAAATTAGCATATATATTTTGAACGTTTTTAAACCTCAACGGGTCACTAAGGGTACCAAACTGCATAGTGGAAGAAAAACTTCAAGGTTTATCATTCGATATACAAAATAATCGCCTTTTATATATATATATGTGTGTGTGTGTGTGTGTGTGTGTGTATAATTAATCTCCCAAACAAGAAGCCCTTACTGAAAGGAATCACAAAATCTTAAAAAAATAATTAACAAGATTACTTTTAACGCTTTTGTAGTATAAAAAATTGTTTGCGATTTCCATAAATCAGATCATATCAGTGGAACTAAATCAACCCTAACACAGAAGGTCTATTTCTTTCACAACTATTATTTACATACAATTTAAATTCCAAGTGAAACTATCACTGTCAGAACACGCACTTCATTCTTCCAGTCCTAACGACTGTTTTCCGGAAATATCCCGAACTGAATGTTTTAAGGATGCTCATAGAAAAACAACCTATGATGGTTAACCGGAAACGTGCAACAACAATTACGGCTTAATACGCCCTCTTTAATAATTAAACAATCAAAAACCTCTCTACAAAATACTCTGATAAATATTTCCTTAATTATTTCAATAGATACCTCATACAAAAACGAACTTAAATCCCACTTTAACATCAAACTAAAAAGACATCTTCATATTTCAACATTTCTGCCACCACAAAATGTACCTTTCTAGGTCTTAAACCGTTATGTACACAGGCGAAGCAAATAAATTGTAAAGCATCTTAAATAAGCAAAAAAATAGGATCTGGCATAATTAATTAATAGTCTCCTAATAATCTAAACGTATACCGCATAACCACTAGGTACAAAATAAAGGGCACGGATTTCAAGCCACAACAAATTAAATTATAGCAATTAGGTCAATGTATGGCTGTAAACTTAATTATAGAATTATGCCTATCTACGACATTCAGTTTTTGAGATATCTTATACAAACGCGCGTGCTCGCACACTCACACGCACACATATTTGCATACGCTCTCGCATCCATACGTGACATGCGTGTACGCACGAACTCTTGCATATGTACATTTACACGCATACAGGCAGGCACAAAAGCACGTGATTTTTAATTTTCAAGATATTCTGTTCATACACAGACAGATAGACGCACAGGCAGATAGATAGACACGCAGCCCCCAGACTAATTTCTAAAAACATGATGTTAGAATCAAAAACGTATATCGCCAATAAAATTTCGACATAGAAATTTTGGATGGAAACAATATCTTCTCTCTTATTTATATTGCATATAGGGTTCGAAAAAGTAAAAGACACAAAGGAACAGCTACTGTAACAGCGATTAGTTTGTCTTTTGTTTTATTTTTACAAAATCCCTCATACTTCCCGATAAACTCCATTTGCAATGCTGCGCTTTCGGGTGTAAAAATTGGTAAAATACACTTTTGTCTTCCTGTAATTCTCAGTTCTTCCTGTATCTGATAATACCATCAATTAACTTCACGATTTCTTCTTCAAAAGTCAATTTTCTGCTTTTGAATCGCTTCATCAAATTCTTATTAAAAGCTCAATGGGGATAGTTAATTTCGATCAAGGTATTACTATCTACGTCAGGCGTTGCCCCAATGAAAGGAAGTTCAGTATCTAAAGTATATCCGTTCATAAATGTCCTCTAAAGGATTAAATGTTGAAATTGTAATCTTCGAGTAGGTAACTATAGATAATATAGTAAAATTATCTTTAAGAGTTAGTAAAACTAGCTTTATGCGGGTGAAAGTTTCACAAATGAGGTAGAACAAAAGTATAGAAAAGTACGCCTTAAATTCAGAAGTTCTCAAAATTGTATGTAACTCTTTAGAGGACATTTATGAACGGATAAACTATATATATAAATATACCGCATTTTTGTATTATTACTTTTAATTGACTTTCTATACAATTTATGGCAAGCGGCTCATATTACTTTCCATGTGTTATTTCAGAATCAATTATTTCCCCGGAATATAAAAGTCATTTAATTAAGTTGCTGCAGCTTGTAGATAGTTTACCACAACCGACATTGTACAAATTGCAGACCGTAATAAGTTTCAGATGTTCTTCCAGACATGTGCCACACGCTGTTTGTAAAATGGTACTTTCCTCAAAATTAGCCCGTTCTTCACCAATTTTCAAAAGCTTTTCCTGAAATTTGCATTGTTTTTTATATTCCTCTTCATTCATATCAGGCTGCTAGCAATGTATACCATAATTGGTATTCTCTTCTCGATAATAATCGAAACGCTTTTTCCTTCATATAATACTACAGCATTCCATCAACCTTATTTTCAAGTTCGTCGTTTTTTAGCGAGCAATTTAATTTTAGATGGGGACTTTCGCGGCATTGCCTGATTTATGGTACAATGAAGTAAACTTTTTGAGTTATGCGAAACTACAGCAGCGTAACACCTTGTTCAGTTAGATCTGCCTTTTGCAAAATTAATTCGCTAATCACCTACATGTGGCAACAATTGAATTGGATTGATCAAACATATTACTATCGGCATCGTGTAATAAGCTTCCCGCATGTTGAGAAACGCTTTGAATTATTGTTAGTAATTGACTATAAAATTCTTTACTTCTATTAATTATTAACGTGGGATCCTTTTCTTCAATTTTTTTACAAAAATAAAGATCGCAGTGGTCTTGCCGTCCAAAAACATGGTTTATACTGTTATCTGTATCTGATTTTAATTTTTCCATATTTTAGAAGTCTCTACCATATGAAAATGATTTTCTATATATAATTGCATTTATTGCGGTTCTTTCTAGTATTAAAATTGACTTTATAGATGTTATGGTGTTATTGATTCGCTTTCTTTGAAATCAAGTTAGGTAATCAGTATTTATTGATCATTCTTATGTTGCAAAGGAATACTGAAAAGATGTAGCAGATTTCGCCTCTTAAAGCAAGGTAAGGTTGAATTGAAAGAAAATAATTGCAGTGGAAGTATTAGAAAGAATAATTATATACCCGGTGGATCATAAATTTGGTCGCTCTTAACATCAAATCTTTAACGATAAAGCTAGTAAAGGCCTTCAGCCTAGAAAACTGTATTTCCAACCTATTTAGGGATTTCATTGTAAACAGTAAAAGTCGAAAGGTGCTTCGCTTCAGACATAGTGTTTTATATTTCAGCTTAGTCTACTACTACGCCTGTAGCGCCCAAACAGTTCCTCTGTCCCCTCTAAAGGTAGGATCTGCATATTCAGATATGAAGGGCGTTTTTCTAAATGCTCTGACACTAGAAAGGGGAAAGTGGTGCCACGTTTATTGATTTTGACCTAGTTACAATGATTCCTACGCTTAGTTGTGTCACCAGCTACCCGGCCTCATTGAGATTAACTAGATATCATTTGAATCACTCATTTTGTTCGTATTGCGTGCCTTATTTCAATTTTAGCACGTGACAACCTATAACAACAATTAATTTGATATACGTACTCCTAAACTCTGTACGTGTAGTTTCAATTCCATATCTAAGTTTTAATTAATAACTAGTTTACCTCAAATCATAATAATATGATACAATCAGTTATTATCTATATATTAATGTATTCTAGTGGCCTTGAACTCTGTTATTTTCAATTTTTAATTTTAATTTGTATTTTGGCTCATTCACATACTAGTAATAGGCTACATAGCTTTCTTGTATGTATAATAAATATACGTGTCATAATTTTTACGTTTTTAAGATAATATCCGATTAGGATAATCAGGTTTAATATTTTATTGAGAAATGGGGCAAGCTAAATTTAAATAGATTTGCAGTTAGCACGCGTTTGATAACGATTCAGAAAATTTCATTCTCGTAAAATATGACTTTATATTTCTGGTGACGGGACATAGCTAAAAGGAATATGATTAAGAACCCAGAAGTTACTTCAGAATTTAAAATGTTGGTGGCACAAATGCGCCGCAAGAGACACTGTATCTGATCGAAAGGGCGACAAAGTTTATAGTTAATGACATAAAATATAGGTAAATACTAAATTAGAAATATGATGCAATTTAAAACAAGATTTTAAGAAAGAAAGACAATAAGTATAAGACCTACGGATATTAAGTTTAAAAAAATTTTGATGAAAAGTGTGTAGCTTTGAATTGCAACAATAAACTAGCAAATGATTTAATTGTAACAAATATTTTAAATCTAATTTCAGAATAAATTACTCATGAAATGATGCCTCAGGCAATTCCCAAATGAACAGAGGTCTCTCCATTTACAAATCAAAACTGTTCTAAACACTAAGGCCTAATTGTTCTTGTAACACCATTGATAGATTATAGAAATATAATTTGATTTATAAAGATTACAATTATTGGGAACCTAGAAATTTGCTTTTCTTTTAATTCTTTATTTGTCCTAAAATTGTATAGCTTGCATTTAGATAGACGTAATTGTGGAATTAAGACAACGATTCAATTTAGTTTTAGGAAGATCTGAATAATTTGTTCCTGTAGAATACTTTCAAGTAAAACTGTTATTTATGTTATTTAAAACATATCACCTATTAATAGTAGATATTGGAAAAACTAAAATTCTGCGTTAAAAGGGAAATGTCATATAAAATTACTAAAACACGTGGGCCATGCCGACATAATAGGGATTTTCGTATTCTAGTGGGCGTATTGCGCTGTAACACTACCACACAAAAGAGGAATCCTCACTAGGGTAATATGCAAAAAAAACATATCAAACTCTTTAGTCAGTCCTGTGCAAGCACCGAGTTACTGTCACTATGTTAGTAATTTTTACTTAACGCGATGGAACTCGTTAGGCGCGATTTTAGAGCTAAATATTTTTTTAAATTAATAGTTAAAAGTGAAAACATCAGTTTAATTTAAACATTGAATCCATAAGAAATATACGAGGGCTATTCAAAAAGTAATGATTAAAACGCTCTACAGAAAAAAATATTTATTCCGTCTTCCAAATGTACATGGTCTTCTTCCCTCGGTTCTAATACACTTTTGCTGCCGCTTCTGCCACTTTATAAGCACGAATGCCAGACCATCTTTTCCGAGCTCCTTGAAGCACGACCTTATAGCTTGATGCCCTCGTGTTTGGCCTTAAATTTCCGTCCCCTGAGCGAAAACTTGAATTTAGGGAACGGCCAAAAGTCGCATGAGGCTAGATCTGGAGAGTGCGGTGGGTGAGGTACACTTATGACGATGTGCGCGTTCAATAAATATACTATAGTGCGAGCGACATGGGGCCACATACTGTCATGGTGCAGCAAAATTTTGTTAATGTTCTCTTGCCGCCACTTTTTCATGAAACGAGATCCCTAACGATATATCGTCGATTTTAGCGGACAATAGCAACAGCTGTATTCTGTGGAACCTTGGTGCGAGACGTTCAAAGGCGCCCCTCGTGAGGCTCATCGGTAATGCTCTCTTAACCCTCCTCGAACACTGTATACCATTTGTAGAAAGTCACATGGTGCATAACATCTTCACCATGCACTTATCCAATAATTTATATGCTTCTCTTCAGTACTTTCCTAATTTCACCAAAAATTCCATGTACCAATATTGTTCTAACTTTTTATCCAAGCTGGACATGGTAGGTACATATCTAACACACATTACGCGAATCGTCACATACATCTACTCACTGCAGCGGTCGACTTCAAGGTGATCGTTATAGATGGCTAAGAGAATGGGTACACGACGATATTCAGTTTAGCCACCCTTCGCAAATCAGTTTCTCTCAGGGTCCCTGTTATGATTACTTTTTGAACTGCCCTCGTATAAATAGTATAAATATATTATTTAAACAAATCAGTGTATTTACATCAAAAAGAAAGGGTTATATTAGAAACAAATTGATTTATCTAGAAAAATCTTTGATCAACAGTAAGTCAAATCTTTTCCACATCCCCCTATCTACAACATCTGACCCCTTATGATTTTTTCTACTTCCACGAAAAACAGATGGACGTCGGTTTTCCTCAGATGAAGAAGGAGGAATACCAAAAGAAGAGTGTGTAACGGTTTAAAATTCACTTATGAATTTTCTATATAATTGGTATTGATTTAATACATTTAGTTGACGAATATAAATTGGTGGAGTTCCGTTTGTGTGATTTTAGACAATAAAATACTTTATTATTTCAATTTATGGTAAATTGTTTGAGTACCGCTGTCGCGTTGGTCACGCCTACAGTGGCACGCTATTTTGCTTAGCGCGCACTGGTTTACGTCTCTAGACTGCGCGGCGCTTCATTTGTATGAATGCTTTCGATTTGGTTACACATGCAGTTTTGGAATCGTTGCCTGATAATTTCAGGGTAAGATTAAATTATTTCGTTTCTTAGG
>JAHWXV010787747.1:0-11206 GCA_024586415.1 Phrixothrix hirtus
ATATATATATATATATATATATATATATATATATATATATATATATATATATATAAGGTACCGCGCACAAAACGCGACTTATGAAAGAAGCATAAATTCCATTTCTAAATTGCCTACATAAACATGTAATCGTAATGTTGATAGTTTTAATGTTGCCCAAACATTATTCGCATTTAAAATTTGCGAGCAGCCCTGATGTTATTTGAAAGTTACTTTTAAATAATTTTGGTATAATTCTAAATTGATTAATTTCAATGATTAATTGTATTGTATTATAATAATTTCTTTGACTGTAATAATGTAATTATAAAAGTGTTGTCCAGTTATAAATTGTGGTTCTTTCCAAACCCCGAATTCCAGGAAAATGTAATATTTGCTTCAACATTAAAGTCAAACAGCTAAGTTACATTCTGTTCTAACGCTTTCTTCTCAAAATTATGGGTGTGGTTTTGCGATTTCATAAAATGAAATTGCTAGAAAATCGTTGAAGGTTATGTTAAAAAGGAAATAACGCGTGCTGCGGAGTGAAGGCTTTTGCATCATTGAGAACTGAGACTGCTGCGAACTATACTTCATTTTGTAAGTTTCATTCATTATAGATAGTTGTTAAAACCGTTTAAGAAATTTGCTTGATGTACGCATTCGTATGGGAACATAAAATGCTTTTTATTATATCCAATTTTGTTTTAAGTAATATCCCATCAGGACCTATTTTTGTGTTAGCCTTAATCCAGCAAAAATGCGCCTTCATTAACTATTTGATTGATGTACGCATTCCTGCGGGAACACAAAATACTGTTATTTTACTGCAAGTCGTTATAATTATTATTTTACAATTTAGTTGTTTTCGCCATATGTTGGTGGAGTAAATGCTGTTGTTTGTTACTTTTCTCAATTATTTTCGACGGCCAACAGTACCTGCCGTTTTTCAGCTAAGTAGAAATTTCAGCTGCTAGAGAAGCCCTTGAACTTGGTCAGAGTTAGGTTGAATAATTACGTCACACCCCTTGTCATTCAGGCGTGTGTTGTTTCTGCGTTTTACACAAGACTGGCGCCCAACTTTTCTTTTCTTTAGACTCAGGTAGACTACGTTATGCTGATCTCAATCCCTCTCAAACATCTCACGATCTGCCTGGTGCAACCATCGCTACGACGTCAATATCAAATCTGAACCTTCACCGAATTTTACGTCGTAAAGCTGTTTAGTATTGTGTAAATTAGGAATTATCAGTGCTGGACAACAAGCAAACAAAAAACGAAGCTTGTGAACTACCCATTGAAATTAAGAAATCTCTGTAACTGAAAAATAAAGAGCAGTTTATTAGATTTAAAAGAATTCCTATAAAGGTGAGAAATTGTTTTATCACACCATTATTCAACTTCGATGCCGGCATGAAATAAATCCATAGCAAAGTATATATATATATCATTATCATTATGTAACAGTTTTTGGGATAACGCACTTTTGTATTAAGTAAATCCTGTGTAATTGACATCTTACATAGTAGGGGTAGAAAATAAATTGTTCATATCTGCAACAGTTTTGAAATCTAGGTTTCGTTATAAATTAAAATACTTTGGTCACACTTTGTATTTCAACAATTTTTGTGATTCTGCGCAATTGTTTTTAATACCACTTTACGATAAAATTAGGCCTGCCACGATGTGTCAATTTTTGGCATTTATGCTTGCTTGATCGGGGTGGGCTGACAGTTTTCAATAAAATTATTTAGAATTTGCAAAAGTATCGCTCTTAAGGACTAGTATATTTTACCAAAATTTGAAATATATCTAAGAATAAATAAATACGATAGAGGGGTGTGATCTTGAGAAGTCAAATACGAGATATTTGTATAAAGGCATGCTTAAAGCAATATATCTTAAATGCTGTAAGTATTGAGATATATTAACACAAAAAATATATACCTTATAATTAATAAAATGAAACTGTTGTTAAAACATGACTGTATAGTTAATTATTTTAAACTGAGGTACCCTAAATTATAATAACGAACACAATTTACTTTAATAGTTTTGTGTATAAATAAGTATTACAGTGAGCTTTTTATTGGCAATAATTTATAAATGCATAATAATGTGTAATCATTAACTTGAAATTGAATTAAAAACATGTTTTTTAATTCGGCCGGTATTTAGATAGTTTTAAAAATTATTTATAGTAGTCCGCAAAGATGATGGAAAAATAATTGCGAAAGCTAACCTAAATCTTGTACCAACAATTGTTGAACAGTTTTTCACGGAAGAAGATGGTACCCACAATTGCACCAATAGATTGAGTTTAGATCGCTAAAGTCATGAAATTGAGAGGTATCTTCGTGTATCGTAGACCACATACAACTTTCAGTAGAACTGGCGAACTCGTTATGGGTTTGTAATTGTAAAGTTCTGAAAAATATACACTGGCGAGTAAAGAATCGAACCACTGTAATATTTTTTAAATTCTCACTTTTAACGGTTGAAAACTATTTGCAATTCATTCACAGCAATGCATAACGCTTAACAATATTAAAACAACTGAAAATCAACACAATTGTCACTTAGGTGAAATTTTATTCAGTTCCTGTCGAATTAATCTGCCTATTTCAAATTCGTTGTAGTGAGTTTGTCATCAACTGAAGTATTTTTGTACCGATTTGTGCAACTATTTTCAATTCCCGGAAGTAGAACGAGGTAAAAAGATTAAGTTTAGATTATTTGGCTACTCCAAAAATTGATATAACTGAAGTCCAAGTAGCTCAAATTCCTGCTTTAATTGAAGAAGTACATGGTTAGCGATATGTTGCGACTCGTCTTGAAATAAGTCGATCCAAGGTTCAACAAAGTTCAAAGTTATCGGTAGACTGGTTCCTTTAGACGAATACCAGGATCAGGTCGAATAAGAGCCACTTCCGAAAGGGACGATAGTTTCATTGCATCTACCCCTCAACAAAACAAGCATATTACTGCGGTAAGAATCGATAGCCGTCTAGATGGGGTTCGTGGGAGCAGAATAAGTGAATAGACTGTAAGGAGAAGATTGCGAGAAGCAAACTTAAAAACTGACTGCCCAGAAAATGGGCATAAACTTCTCAGGCAGCATCGAGTAGTTTGTCTTGATTTTGCTCAAAATCACCAAAACTATGCATTGCACCAGTGGAAGAACGTGTTATTTACGGATGAATCTAGAATTTGCTTGTTTGGTGCTGATAGCCGGGATCGAGTGTGGTGGAGTCCTGGAGGGCGTTGCGCTGAATGCAATATTTCGCAGCGCGTGAGTTTTCAAGGAGGTTCCATAAAGTCTGGGCTGGTGTTTCTTTTGAAGCCCATACAAAGGCTCTATGACACTAGTACGATATATAGAGAACATCCTTGAAGAACATGCAGTGCCATGTAGCCTATTTGTAGGCGATACTTTTTTTAATGCACAATAATACTCGTCCGCACGTGGCAAGGATAGTTACAGAATACCTTTGAAACGCGTAGATAATAACTATGGAATGGTCTCCTCTTAGTCCAGACCTGAATCCCATTGAATACATTTGGGATGAGTTTAAAAAGCAAATTAGCCGAACTTGGACAGTCGGTAGTATATCGACCTAGTTCACACCTCCAAAGAATTAACTCCACCGGTCTTTGCTTAGACTTAATTCTTTTATAAATTGAGGACTGCAGCGAAATGCAAATATTAAAAGAATTAGTATAACTTTCTGTATAAAATAAACACAAAATACCTGGTACAGTATAGTAAATTCCGTCAAGGGGATAATCCACAAAACACATATACGGTTAACCTTAAGAACTAGCGTAACGAGAGATCATAAAACCACAGATGACAAGTAGTCCATTCTAATATTGTCAATCATAGATAGTCCTATAAATTGTAGAATTGTAGAAGTAGAACATAATCCGGCAAGTCCAAAAATTATTCACTTCCACGAATTTAAACAAATATTCATTATACAAGTTTCGAAATCAAATTATGAGCAAAAAATACTCAATTTCGTAAAAGAATTTTGAAAACCCCTATGAAAAGTGTTACAAATTTTTTTTAAAAACTTAAAAATAATATTAGTTACATATACATCGAAGCTGTTAGATGTAACAGAAGAAGAAGAAGTCAATATTAAAATATGCACCACCAGGAAGGGCAAACTAAATACACAGGCATAGAAGAAACACTCAAGAATATAACAAAATATTACTGGCAATTCAGCAAAGAATAATTCAACGTTATATAAATAATTGTGAATTTTTTAGCTAACGATATACGATAGGAAACGTGTTATTTTAAAATTTAATATAACCCCCACAGCTACATATTCTTTTCAGATACTATATGTAGACAATACGCCATAAAGAATAATAAACTTGTTGCAATCATAGATTCATTTTCAAAATACGCACAAGCATATATGCTTAATAGCGGACAAGAAATAGAGACAGCTAACAGATTAATAAAATATCTTACACATCACTCTACACTTGAGAAAATAGTTTCAGATAACGAATTAAAATTTAAAAATTCAATATTAAAAGAACTCATGAAACCACATAAAATAGGAACCCAATTTATCAGTAGTCAGCACCCATAGTCCAATGAACTTATATAAAGATTCCGTTCCACTTTAATAGCATATATAGGATTATTTAATAACCAAGATTTATAAAAGAGCCGGTCAATCGAAATTAAAGTAAATGATGCTCTTTTAGTATATAATAATACAAATCATTCAGTAACTAAATTGAAGCCAAGAGAAATTATGACTGGACACTTATATTCCCGATCACCTTTTGGAATAGACATAAACAAACAATTAAACAACAATTATATAAGCGATCATAAAGTAAAGTACAACTGTTTTACAGAAATATAAACGAAAGCATTCAGAAAAATAAACAAAATAATATCGAAACGCAATAAAAGCAGAGAAGAATTTCTAGAAAAACCCATTCCTGGATTTGAAAAGAATAAACAGAAACAGTCTAAAACGAAAAATCAATATAAACCCCAATTAATAGAAAGTAATAGCAAAGACTGAAAAACCGTAAAGATCGTTGCAAATATTCAATATCAAGAGACCCACAAAACAATTTCATAATTATGAATTCCTTCCAGGACGTTCGCTAGATGTTAAGAACCGCCAATAATAGTCATGAAATCAAATCTGGAAATCTTGTCCATCAAATTAGGAAAAACTAAACTTGACAGAACCAAACATACATTTGTACATTATTCTAATTTAGAATAATTAGTACGAGTACATATCGACTTAAATATACAATATGAATGTCTTGGGACGAATATGTCAATTAATATAGAACTTGTTAGAGAATTAAGTAATCATAATAAAATTGTAAATTTCATAAATCTTTGTGTTGAAACAAAATTTAGTAATATTAATTTTCAAAAAAGTAGAAGGAAAAATAGACGAATTAGAACCAGTATTTAAATCTTTTACGCAAACTTAAACACCTAAGATGGCAAGAGAATGAATAGAATTTTAAAGCATTTAGATAATAATTTAAACTAATTGGAAAACCAAATATTCGGTTAACCAAGAAGTACTTAAATATTTCAATGGAACAGTTGAAAATATGCAGTATGATGAAATAATGCCTAAATCAAAAATCATGCAAGTTGATGACCTAGTAAAAAGTACATCAAATATTCAGAATGTGTCATTCGCGAAGAACTTATATGTATAACGAATTAGTTACATTATACAATTCAATATTAAGTATCCTTCAAAATGTAGAGAGCTCTATAACATTTTGTAAGCTAAGAACCCTTCACCCGAGTTTAATTAAACCCCAAGAATTATTTAAACAACTACAAATAATTGAACAACGTTATTAAAAGAAACTACCTATCGAATTAAAACATACATATATTTTATTTCGAATTAATACATAGAATTAATTGTAAAATAGAATACCCTCGAACACTAATTAATTTTAGAATAGATTATGAATTACATTATTTACTCCCTTTACCCACTAAACACGGGTCAGAATATGTAACAATAGCTTCACACCTAAAACATTTGTTAAAATCAAATGTCGAAATAAAGCCTCTAACTAATACATGTAGAGTATATGTACAAAAAGCAAAATATACCTATGTTAAAAATTGAAATACATATACAACATTAAATATCGGAAATAATAGTGTCGAAATTGTACCTGAAATTAATTAATACTTAATAGTCTCCCTAGAAGAGGAAAAACTATAAATTTTCAAAATAAAAATCAAATTAATTCACTCCTAATACAGGAAGATAAATGAAAATTAACATTTGAGAAGAACCAATTAAACCTCGAAGAAGCAAGTTATAGTAAACCAATACTAATGGAAAAAATCCAATTAAAATTAAATTCTACGAACATACCATACATAAAAATAGAGCTGAAGATGCTTCTCTAGAAAAAATATCTTTCAACCGGATACTACCGATATCAAGCTCAAAGTTCATCAACTGTTGCCCAAGAACCAGGAGAACAATAATATACTTGTTCATATTTGCAGCAGTTGAAGCTCAATTTTAGGATGGAGGAGTTATGTGACAGTGATAGTGCTACATAACTACTTTATTATCAGTGTACGATTGAGCTTACAGAACATTATAGGTAGAACAACTGAACATAATTAGTTCTGATCAGAATATGTTCCCCTGATTATTAAAACCCGCCGATGTAGTGATACGGTAATTACTGTTTAAGATAAAAAGTTTTATTTTCGTCCTTAAATTTACGAGTGATATGTTTTAGTTATTAGATACCATTGGTGTATTTATGCTCGTATTATTAAATATGGAAACATTTTTTAAATAACATATTTAAAAATGTTCTACATTGCTTTAAGCAGATTTAATGCAGTGTTAAATTGGTTTTGGGAAAAATATTCAAATTATTAATATGTATTTGCAATCAGATGTTTATGTATAATTTAAACTTTATGAGAATAGGTCAAAATTTAAATAGTAAATAAATTTCATATAAATTTGACGTAATTTGTGTGGAGTCATATATATCTTACACAAATGAATAATAAAACGGAAACTTTTATCAATTTTGTATAATTGTTAAATATGTCATATAATAATTAATTACTCAATTATTTAGAATTAATAAGCAATGGTTTTAAAGGAAAAAAAAGTTATTTAGATTTTCTAAAACAGCCGACGCGAGCTTGCGCTCAATAAAGTATGATATCCGTAAATAGAAACAATTCGTTATCTATGTTTCTATTTACGTTTCAAAATAAAGTAGACCCAATCCTGTGTTCATGATAGATCTTTACGCTAAAATGTACAAAATTTTATTTCTAATTACGTATATTAAAAATTTGGACAGATTTGTGTTCTCAAAGGGCCTAGATGCGGCTGTGTTAAATAATTCTTCTTATATCCTGGACACCCGGTATTTTAAAATACGATAATTTCGTTTATATTTGTCATTTAATTCACTGCGTCATACCCCACTTCATTTTCTACGCATGATGGTGTATTAGGGTTTCTAATAAACATTTTACGCTAATCTTTATCATTTATCGCTAATATTATATCATGTTGAATGATCGATCATTGTTTTAATTTTCTAACAAACAAGTGTTTTATAAACTAACGTTAGATATATTAACAGTATTCACATTGTATTTAATTATATCTCAGGAGACTGAACGAAACACAATATTATCTAATTATATCACATCTATAATTATAAAATTGAAAGAAGGTGTACCATCACCATTGCTGAACTATTATCTCGTTAACTTTGTATAGTGCGGAAGCTTTCATGATTATAAAGTTGAGAATCTAGCAATTATAAAGGGTATCTCGAGTAGAGAAGTAGATTGAATTTTAACACTTTAAGAAGGATTTTAAAAGAAGTATAAATGGAGTGTTAATTTAGAAGTAGCTAACAAACAAAGGCTTTGAACAACTATCTAATTCTAAAGCAAACACAAAGAACATTTCAGAATATCGAATTACTGTACACACAACTGTATGCAATTTCAATTTCCAGTCCTAGAAAGAAAAATAACCATGATAAGGAAAGCATTGTTTAATCCAGTTGTTTATTCACTAGATTTATGATAACGATACATACAATCAAACTGTGGAAGTGGTTTATCACTTTAAGGCGTAAAATGGCGTTGCTTCTTGAAATTTGTATGGAATGTAGGAGGAGTTACGATATGATTATATACTAAATTCGTGTATTGGACAGAACGCTTGTATTCGCAGATGCATGTTTCCTGCTTAAACCCAATAAGTAATTTATTATGTTATTTTGAAAGACCCCTTTAATATATGAATATTGGTTTGTGCATAACATTAAGGCAAACTTCATTTAATAGAGGTGTCGATAATACGATAGGAGATTTCTTTGTTACGAAGTTCAAAGATAAAACGCAAATTAGTAATGGATGAAAAATGGCTACAATTAAATTATATAATTGTAAATCTTTAGTATTGGACATACACAACAACATTAAAATAAATGTAGTTGAAATCTAATATATATATATATATATATATATATTGGAATAAAATAAGTAACGACAATAATAATTATTACGGTTTTTGTTAGTGCGCTAAGGTTCGATTAAAAACCCACCCGCCATAAAAATAGATATTTAATACTTAACCATGTTAAATGGGATTTTGATAGTTGATAGATATTCTACGAACAGAGCAATTTACAAAGAATGCTCAATATGGTTGCCATTTTTCTGAATTTGGAGCAATTCATCCATAGTCTCCGCGACATATTTCTTTATTGTTTGGACAGCGTTTGGTATCCTGGGCTAAAGCTTATCCTCCGTGCTTATAACACTAGAATACATTGCTCTTAAGTGCTCCCCACGTAAGGAATTAAAAATGTCTACATCCAACGAACTAGCAACCAATTTACAGGGACATCATCCCTCTGACGATCAATTTAGTGGGAAACTGTATAAGAGAATGACTCCAGAAATCCAACGTAGAAAACATATGTTACCTCCAAAATGTATTAGCAAATCCTCCAATAAAGCTAGTAATAGAGGTTAACAAAATTTAGTACATCTCACCATATTTAAGTCTAAGAATTTCGACTAACTACAATCAGACATGTTATCAAGAAAGCATAAATAATCAAGCTAGACTTTATTATTTGTGAATAAAATGCGACGCATGCCAAAAATTACACAAGTATAAAAAAATGCTACCGAAGAATATATCTTTCTGAAAAAGAATTGAAACTCCTCATGCTTGGCGCCAAAAAGTTTCTGTATATTTGTCTCGTAACATTTATGTTTTATATACTTATAATGATCAAAATCATTCCAACACATGACATAGCTCTAAAGTAGTTCCCAAAAATCATCAAAATCAAGCAAAGTCTACTAAGTTCTTATAAGAAAACATTAATTTCTTTCCAAGTAAACCTAAAGCCAGGTACTGGCTTAATGCGGTGACTTTAGATATAGCTAAGTTGGTGTAAGTCGTCTCATTTTAATCCCAGGACTCCATGATTAAATTACATCAAGACTTTTCAGAAACAAAGCTTGCCTCATTCGTATCAAGCGTTTTACCAATATTATGCACACAATTTCTATTATAAACTAATTATTTTCCTAACAAATATTAAAAAATTGAATTTTAATTGTTTATAATTTTCGACACTCTACAGGTAAATATAATTAGAAACATTCAATTCGCAATTATAAATCGTAAATTGTAAACACTCATACACAATTAGAATTTAAAATAAATAGTTCACAGATGGTTTGGTTAGTAAAGCACTCGTGTTGCATACGACGATCCCGTGTTCGACTCTCACCCAGGCATTAATTTTTTTTAACTATATTTACATTAAAAATATTTAGATACATTGCTCAAGACAGAAAATTATTAACTCTCCTAACTACTATACTTTGTCTTAAAATTTGACCGACCATCATGTTACTGTATTTAATTATATGCATAAACTAAGAAATGTTTAATAATACAATTAAGGAGGTCTTAGTGGCTTAGGGGTCGGTTTGTTTTACTTCCAAGTCTAAATGATGTGAGCTAAGCCTAGACAAAGTCGGTAATTTTTCAGCAGGAGGAAAATTTAAAAAGATATCTTCGTCTCAGGTGTGAAGTAAAATCGTAAGCATCATGCCAGTGTGATGTCTTCTATATTACAAATCCCTGGTATAACTTAACGTGCTTAGGCTCGAATAATTATAAAGGCAGCGGGAGTTTCCGCATCCTAAAGCTTCAAGTATAAAAAATCAAAAATTACTAAATTAAACTAGAAACCGCCACCCAGAACGCGCATCACTTTCAACACTTTCCCAGCAATCTTTAAAACGTTTATACCACTCGTAAACTTGTGCGCGGTTCATGCATTCATCTTCATATAGGTCCTTAAACTTTAAGTGTCTTTGTATGTTTCACCAAGTATTTGACAAATTCTGAGACAAATTCGTTGATTAGTATTTCCGGACGTAACAAATGCGATAAATAACGATGCATATGTAACAATGAAACTCTAATGTCCACAAACCCAAAGAGTTAGGTTAACTGTGACAATTGATTCCGGACTTATGTCATCAATCCGGATAAATTTTGATCATACTTCGTATACACACACATACACGCACGCACGCACGCACCCACGCACACACACACAAACACACATACACACATACACACACACAAGCACACACACACAAACCCAAAGAGTTAGGTTAGCGTGATTCGCAGTGCATACGTAGTATGTTGCAAGGTCAAGATGTGCGAAGCTACCGCCAACTGAGACACTCGATTCCGGACTTATGTCATCAATCCGGATACATTTTCATCATACCTCATATACACCCACACACACCCACACCCACACACACACACACGCACCCACCCACACACCCACACACGCGCGCGCGCGCGCACACACCCACACACACCCACACACACACGCACGTACCCACACACACACACGCACGCACACACACACACACACACAAGCACATACACACACAGATATATATATATATATATATATATATATATATATATTTTCGAAAACTTCCGTGGAGATTGTATGCGATTTCGTTTTTCCGAGATTCCTTCTACGTGTTTTTTTGGTCCTTAAAAGGACAGTTTTTATTATGGCGACGTTTCGACAGAGTCCCATCTGTCATTTTCAAGTCGTTTATTTTTGGTTTTTACTA
>JAHWXV010787848.1:0-13479 GCA_024586415.1 Phrixothrix hirtus
GGTATCTCATTTTATATATACAACTATCTTAACTTATTTCTATTACATACAGTATTAGTAATTTATCTAATTTTTAATTAGTTTATATTAATTCATTTACCTTTTCAATTAGATAGACTCCTAGGTTTACAAACATTTATATCTATAACTAATTATTCTAATTATTCAATGTTTCCCGCACTTCGCGATTTGTTAAAGTGTTTTAAATAGTTTTTCTACTTAACTTAATAATAAAATTATAACATTGAAACTCGCGAAAAACTGTATCGGTTTTTATAATCGTGATTTCGGTGTTATACAGGTACGTTTACAAGTGGACTGATTTAGAGCAATAGATCTGAGAATATTTATGAGTAAAATCTCCTGCCGTATTGTGCCATTTGGTTTTCATTCTTATCGTCCAAACTAAAGGCTTCATTGAAGACAAAACGATTAAACTGATGCATATTTAATGTTAGCGATAGATTTAGATTTTTTTGTAGATACCCGATGATCGACTACCTATCAAAGGAAGGTGCAAAATAGAGTTTAAAGCAAGGAAATATACATGTTTAGCTCCTGGTGTTGTGAAAAACCTTTGGTGTTCATTGAAAAGACGTTGACCTTGTTGTCTTATATCAAAAAAATTCCTCTTGCCTTTTGTAATATGATAACGCTCGGCTTCGTGTTGAAATCTCATCTATAATATTCTTACGAGTGTTTGGTAAATAAACTATCATAACGACAAAATCACTTGCAATTTATTAGGATTGCTCTATTATCCTTTGTTATTTCTTTCCGAAATGTTAATCATTTTATCATTGTACATAAACCAAAATTTCAGCAAAATTTCAAGTTTAGACCTGTAGAGCTTGCTGGTGGTGCAATTTGTATTTACCTTGTTTAGATATTGATAATCAATGTCTTGTACATAAGTAATCTGATAAATTCTCAGCTTCGAGCATACGTAATGTTGCTATCAGCAAAATATACTCTTTGTAGGTTAGTGTATCTATTATAAGCATATATGGGAAATTTAATATCATTTTCCCAACTAGTTGCTCTTATATGTTTGTTTAAGCAAATGGATAAACTTTAATATCGTAAAATGATGAAATTATATGTAAAACAAGAGTTAACACCAATAGAAATTCATTCTAAGTTGGTGAAACTATATCGAGACTTGTCTCATTTCTTTTCCAACAGTTAAAAGGTGAACTGATGAATTTAAACGTAGCCGTAACAACTATTCTATTACTGACTACAAAAAGGTTTAACGAATGGAAAATTAAGTGAACAATGTATTGTTTGCACATCCATCCTATTATACAGATTGACATCATTCGACTTCCAACTAAAGTTGTTCATCCGATAAATAAACGGTTGCAGCTGTAAAGGGGTATATCGCAGATCTCATAGAAAATCACTTCAGAGACGAGGTAATGACTTTGCAGTATTGCTGGAATAGATATAGTGAGCATAGGGGAAACTATGTGGAAACAATAAAATGAATTTTACTTTCTTTTACCTATATGAAATATAGTATAAATAAAGTATTGTTTTCGTCCAAAATTTTCGATGTCGAAATTTTAGTGGAAATACACGCTTTGGGGCCCCTGAGTCCGAAAAACATGTTTTTAAAAATTGTTCTGTTGTGTGTGTGTATGTGTGTGTGTGTGTTATAAATAAATTAAATTTTATATTTGAATTTGTATCTATCCTCTCACGCGATTGAAACAATTTCACTAAAATCCAATAACCGGAAGTGCCACTTTACTCTTCTCATTTTTTGGGTTTTTGCGATTTTCTCTAAATCGGCTATAAAGATTATGTTTAAATTTATTGTATTTCTTAGCTATTTAATGCCCTTTCATATGATTAAAACAATTTCTCAAACAAATGTCCATAAAACGAGTAACCGGAAGTAGTCTTACCATTAACCATGACTAAAATAACTATGAAACTATGGCATATGAGATCCTAACTACATTTGTATACCAAATCAAGAATTTTGTTAGAATCGAATAACGGGAAGTACAACTTTATTTCTGTTATTTTTAGATATTTTCCGAATTTTCGGTTTTTCTCGATTTTCTCAAAATCGGCTCTAATGATTTTTTAAAACTTATTCCATTTCTTACCTCATATAGTTTAGGCCGTTTCTCAGAAACTTTTCTGTAAATTGAGTAACCGGAAGTACCTACACTGTTAACTTAAAATAAAATGTGTATGAAACTAAAAGTTCTAGCTGAATGAAAATTTATATTTGTGGCAGTAACTACATTGGTATTCCAAATGAAGAATTTGATTAAAATCGAATAACCGGAAGTTCTGCTTTATTTCTGTCATTTTTAGATATTTTTCGAATTTTCGTTTTTCGCGATTTTCTTGAAATCGACTATAACGATGTTTTTAAAACTTAATAAATTTCTTGGTTACTTCATTCCGTTTTACATCCATCAAGCTGTATCTCTAATAAATTTTCGAAAGTTGAGTAACCGGAAATACTTAGTGTATTAATTGCGAACAACATATCTCAAAGACTAAATACGATATATGATTGAAATTGTATATTTAAGTTTTCTATCTTTTGCGCATGAGACGTCAAGAATTTACGTAAATTCGAATAATCGGAAGTGCCACTTTATTCTTGCAATTTTTAAGGTTTTTTGCGATTTTCTCGAAAACAGCTATAACTTTTATATTTAGATGTGCTACGGTTATTATATATTCAATGCCCCTTTACGTGAACTTAACAGTTTTTCTGAAAAAATGCGTTGAAGCAATTTATCAGAAAAAATTCCCGGAGTTAAACAGCCTTTCGCCTATCCAGTAACTTGGATGGGTGACCGTTACAATTATTGTTTCCAAAATAAACGAAGACAATAATCCAATCATTTGTGGACACTATTGGCATATCTATGTGCATAAGAGAAAGTTGTGTGTTGTTTCACAACAGATTTTTTAGATAACAAGCTCCTTCTTTCATGTTTAGCCACAAAGTTTCAGTCACCCATAATTGATAAATTATACATATACAGGGTGTAACAAAAACGCAACTTTCTAGTTCAGGAGCGAATTCTGCTTATCAAAATGAACATAACAGTTCTTATAAACATACGAAGTATGACGATTGTGTCTTCGCCTAGCAACGCTAGCTATGCAATTGTTATGTGTGAAGCTTCAAGTATCTAAGTTTTTAGAATTGTTATTCCAGTTAGTGACGGAATTATTCAGGTATATTAGTTATTTTCCCAAAAATTGTGTTACACTCAAGAATTGAACAAAGAATAGATATAAAGGTGAAACTTTGAAAAAGTACTGTGGAAACATATTGTACTCTCAAATGAGGAGAATTATACCTATGCATAGAAATAAATATATTGCTGATCCACTGTACTAACAATAGTTATCAAGTAGTTTTATCTATTACTTGCACTTTTTCTTTTACTATATCCGTCTTTACTCAAAGAAATGCTACGTACAATTAAACACCACAAGCTATTTTAACCTGAGGCCGTTAAGTTCTTATTCAACAATTGATAAGACCTGAGAGCGCTGCTGCATATTTTATTTACATAAACGCAACTAATTATTCCGTCTTATTCGTTCTTATAAATTTCTCTATACGTAACTCGCCGCTTTCCATACGGAATACTCTAGCGCGTATATTTGAATTCTCTTATGTGTGCATCATCAAGTACAAGCAACAGTTCATGCACTGCAAGACGCCAGACTCTTCCATAGCAGAAAGATCCAATAAACAAATCAAAATCTAAGCAGAACTGGGCACCTAAACGTTGTAGAAAAGTGAAATTTCATATTTAAGTTTATTCCTACCAGATACGTCCTAATAAGAATTTTGTCAAAATCGAATGACGGAACTGCCAGTTTCTTTTTGTAATTTTTAGGTTTTTTGCAATTTTCTCGAAAACGTTTCTCGCGATATTTTTAACTCATCAGCTTTCTTACGCTTATGATGTTCTTTTACGTGAATTAATTGATTTCTCTGGAAAAAATTCATTGAAGCAGGTCATCTAGGAAAACCTCCGAAATTAAGCAGTATTTGGCGTGTCTAATTAATAAATAAATATTAATTAATATATTAATTGTTTGTGTGCATTATTTACATATCTCGTTGTTTTTTAATTAAATCTATAAAATATTTTTGCTTTAAATTAAATGTATACAGGGTTACTTTGAAATGATTTAAGACATTTTAATCACCTATTCTTTATGAATCATACATTCACAAAAAAATAATAAAAAAGATAAACAGTTCTAGTTTGGGCAAAATCTTCTAAACCTATTTTAGGGCTTCTGGATATGCAATATTTATAGTCAATTTGTGAATAAATTACGTACGTTTATTTGAAGGTCAGTCTTACTCATTATAGAGATCATTTCAGTTGAATATATGTAGCACCGTGTATTGAACAAGCAGCGTAAGTGAAATTGATAAAAAACTGGCATTATTAAATTGGATTTGGCTGTGTACTTTCTCAAACAATCCTTCTTACTATACGTGTGTCTTTCGATTTTTTTGTTGAATAAAACTAATCAAAAAACGGTAAAAACTTAGTTAAGGCTACTTGTACGGGAGAATGCGGCTTATTTCGTCATTAATTTCCTTTTTCTTTCATTATTTACGAATTAAAAGCCTTATTGCAAAAATAAAAACAAATATTCTTTTGGAATTTCTTTTGTACCTTGTGTAAAAGTTTGAGAAGGATTAAATAAAAAAGTACAAGTTTTTCAACTTTATGTGCTTAACTTGAAATTATACATCTATTACTCCATTTTTCTCAAGCTTTCACAAAAGGCACAAAAAAGAATCCCAACACATTTGTCTTTCTATCTTTTTCAAAATGGTTTTTGTTTCGGAAATATTAAAAACCAAGGTAAATACGTAAAATGCTAGCATTTTCTTTTGACCAGTAATACAACCTTTTAGATTTCGGTAGTGGCTGTAGATTTTTTAAATTAATAGACAGTTTGTATTGTTATAGTTAGTGTACTTTAAAAGAAAAGTAAGGTTTTAACATTTCTAATTTATTACATGCTGTGGTTTAAATCACATTTCTCTAGAATTCCTAGTGTTTATAATTTCTTATTTATGCATGCCCATAGTAATAGTTCTTAATGCATTTACTAGCTTAAAGATTTTACGTCAATACACAATTACATTAAATTACAATTAAACTTGCAAGCTTTAGAAGTTCTTTATTTTGAATTTTGATATATGTAAATAAGAAGATTCGGTTTATTAGTCAAATCAGTTCTTTTATGCTTGTAATACAACTTCCGAATTTAATGTATTTACAAATTAAAATAGGATTTGTGGGTCAAGTGCCTTGCTTATTAGTAAGTAAATCACAGAGTGTAATTCGGATACGTTGTTATAATTTATGTCGAAAATTTATATTTAGCATTTTATCACGAACATCTATAACGGACTACGAGGTGCGATACAAAAAGACACGACTGTTCCCATAAATCGGTGTATGTACATAATTAGTTACTCGCGATGTTATCACTTTTAAAGTAGTTCCTTTCAGCATTCACGCACATTTGAATTCGTTGCTGCCATTGCTTGTAACATTTCTGCAATTCAGTTTTCAGAAAATCCTTCAGTAGCATCTCCAGTTTCTCCTAAAGAGTTTTGACAGAGAAAAAATAGGTTCCTTTAATGCAAAACAACTTTAGGAAATAAAACTAAAGTTACAGAGAGCCAAATCAAGTGAATAAGGCCGATCCTCCATGCTGGTCAGACTCAGCTCCACATATATGGCCTTGTGAGCAGGTGCATTGTCTTGATGTAACAGCAATTTATCACTCTATAACTGAGGCCTTTTCTCGCGATCTTTTCACGAAGTATTTTCAGTACCTCAATGTAGTAGTGATGATTAACAGTTTGACTACTGGGAATCCACTTAATCATTACAATTCCTCTAATGTTGAAGAAGATAGCAACATTGCCTTGAATTTGGACTTTGACATGTGACCTTTTTTTAGTCTTGGGGATTCTGGACTCTTTCACTGCATCGACTGACACCTACTTCCAGGATCAATAAAAATTCATGTTTCATTATAGGTAACAGATTCCAAAAAATTTGGCTCATTTCTGATGCGTTCCATCGTGTCCGCGCAAAAGTTTTTACGGCACTGTTTTTGGTCTTCGGACAGTCGTATGCTGCCACACCAGATTTTTTGAAATATAGTTATTCACGTTTAAATATAGCAGACGTTCATTTAATATATGGTCTTATAAACTGTATTCGAGCTCAAGCAAGGCGACTTTACACACAACGTTTTGCTAATTGCCGATTTCCAGGGGAAAAGATTTTCAAATAATACATGCACGGGTTGAGCGAAACAATTTTAAAGCTACAACGTTCCATAGTGGAAGGCCAACCACAACACGATCTCCTATACTTGAAGAACGTGCGCTTAGCAATTCGTGGAAAACTTCGGTGTAAGTACAAGAAGAATTACTTTAGCGGAAGGTGTAGTTCATACGATAATCTTGAGAATTTTAAGGTACATGTACTTGGTATAGCAGACTTTACCCCATGAGCAAAAACTTCCAATTTATTTTTGTCGAAATGTGCAAATGACCCTCATTTGCTATCTCATATTTTGCTTACCAATGAAACAGATTTTACAGGAGGTGGAATAATTAATTTTTACCATTTTCACCTGTGGCGTGGATGAAAATCTACACGCTGTTTTTCCATCGAGGAACCTGCAAATACTTTTACTGAACGTTCGGGGTGCAATAATCACTAATGTCCAAATCGATCCTTACTTTCTGTCAGGACGCCTTAGAAGTGCTATTTATATTGCAGTCAGCTTATTTAAATAAATGATTGATTCAAATTAAAATAAAAGAATGAAATATTTATTAGCATTTAAATTATATTTTAATTTATGAAATAAGAAGTCGTTAGTAAACGGTCAAGGAAGTGTAACTGATGAATATCAAGGCTGTTAAGTATACATCTTGCCTCTTGGAAATATAGAATCACATATTTTAATCACATTTATTAATCTATAATCAAAATACACAAAACCACCTAAATTGTGAGAATTAAAGCTTTTTCATTTCCCTAGCTATTATTATCAACCAAGTTAACATGGTAAACAAGTTGAAAGACACAAGTTTTCAACTCCTGTGTTCACACAAACTAAACCTAATGGTAAGTTCGACTCCACATTCATCCAATAAAGACCTAACCAAATCAAGCGTTAAAAATTATTTCAATTCAATACACCAATAAAACACTCGTATTTATATAATAAATTTCACGCATTTACTTGCTAAATTAACTCTACTAACTAAACTATCCCTACTATAAATGCGTTCTTGATGTGCTTAGATTCCTTAAATTTCGTATAAATACAAGGTGTCCTGGATAAAAGAAGCATCATTGAAGACATGTGTATCCCAGCCTTTTGTGAACACAAATCTGTAAAAAGTTTTAATCTAATTAAAAAAGGTTTGTAAATTTCGTATGCAAAACCATCACGGTTACGGGCCTTTATGTGCTTTACCATGAAACGTACTTATAACATAAATACTACTTTGTTTTTGTTTTCAGTTTACATGTGTCAGTTTACATTTACTATGGATATACTTTTCATAGTCAAGGTCGCCAGTTGTTTTAATAAAAAGTAAACCAACGTATTCCTTTAAAATCATCCAAATTTGCTTTTACTAACACTATTGATTATTAATTATAAGTTATTTATGGATTAATTATTATAAAATGTATTTCATAAATATCTGAAATTTAAATAAGTTTGATCAACAATAATTTATATCTAGATATTTTATTGCAGACAAATTACGTTAAATTTTGACATTTATCGTTTATATTTTTAATTATTTTCACAAAATTTAAATTATACACAAGACACAAGTGGAAGATATTTATCAAAAACAATTTAATGCCGTGGTAAGGCAGTTTTGTAAAAGTGAAAGTTATTTAAAAAAAATTTTTAAATTGAATAATATAAATGTATACATATTAAAAATCGTATCTAACCTTGTTTTTATTTTAAAGAAATTATAAACTTGCAGAATTAACAGATCACTAGAAATTTTAAAGAAGAAAATAAAACTTTTTAATTTAAACGGTAAGTAACGTATTTATAATAATCGACTAAGAATTATTCATCAATGGTGCTCCGAAATCGTATGCGTTCGTTCGGCTTCGGTAAGCGGCTAAAAATTCATAGCCGACCAACCATTTCTTGTTCAATACAGTAGCCCAAGTTAAAAAGCAGGGACGGACTAAAAACCTTATTTGCAAATATTTCCAAAACTGCAATTTAGACACAAGCGTTTGTCGCGCATATTAAGTTGTGTCTGCTGCTAAAGTAATTCCCCTTACATCCAGAACACCTTGTGTAGCATAACTTGATTAGACTGTGTAATCGTTTATTACGTTCATTTGTGTTTTGCAATAAACGTTACATACGCAAATTTTGTAGTTAATAAACCTCGTTACGTTACTTTCTAAAATCAAGCTCTCGGCCGCTCACTACAGCCAGCTACCCAAGAGCAGCAAATCCAAACAAGAGTTTTAATACTCAATGATTCACTTAGGTAACAACATTGCAACAAACGGTGGCAACGGTAACTTGGGTTAGATTCCCGGTGCCCGAACCAATGAATTAATCTTAAGAAATTTGTTTATATTTGGCGTGTGTGCATAGCTGGCCATGAGTTGCGGCTAAAATTTTAATTTTAAGACCTGAGGTAGCATATGCAACCAATAAAATGTCTATTGCAAAACGAAAATGAGCATAAAAAACCATTTAGGTGTTTTATTTATTTTTAGAGAAACCAAACAACTATGTATAAATTCAGAACGCATTTATTATTAGGAAGGTACCTAAACCTAAACTTCTTATCTTCTCGGAAGAGATGGGCACTGATTTTATTAGTTTACACAGTCGAAAGCATATTGTTTTAAATATTTAACTTAGCACGAAAGCGCGCGTAATTTGATATTTAAGCAAAAATGAGCTTTCAATGTGTTATTCGAGTATTGAATTGAAATTATTTTTACCATTTAAGTTAGGTAGGTTTTATTGATTGAATTCAGGAGTTGAAGTTTCAATCTAGTTGACTTGTGAGGACGTTTGTTTACCATTTCAACTTGGCTGACTATAATAGCTAAAGAAATCAAAAAACTTCAATTCTCGCAATTTATGCGTTTTTGTGCACTTTGATTTTAGACTAATAAATGTGATTACAATATGTGCTTCGCATATGTCCAGGAAAAAAGTGTATAGTTAGTGTTACTCAATGCCTCGAGTTATATTTTCTTTTCGATTTACTAACTTTTAATTTTATTCATAAAATATAATTTAAACTCAAATAAATAATTTAATTTGAAATTAATTACCTAAGCTTTAAATAAACTGGCTTCAACATTTACAAACGACTTTTAGAAAATGACATTGTTCCTCTAGCAATTAGAAGAGCGGTGCGGTGCGCCAGCACATTTTAGCACAGTGTGTGACGGTTCAGAAAGCTTTCTTTAGTGTACAGGGCAATTAAATAATTTATATTTTCGTTTGGGCGTAGCTCGTCATAACGACCGGGTTCTGGGTAGTAAAGGGGGTTGCGGTCATCCCTGGAAATTCTGGAGTTCACTCGCAGTATGTCCTGGTCAGTAATGTTAAAGAAAAGTGTTTACAAATTAAAGTCGTGCGGTTGACGGATATAATCCGAACTTGTTATTAAATTACTTATTTACATTTGTTCGGGTTGGTTACTTTGACGATAAAATAACAAGGGTGAAACCTTCATAACGTAATTTATTTTCATCGAAAAGAATAAAACAAAAGAACATTCGGAAATGAGTTTTACATATTTGCATATATTACAATTGAATTAATTCAACAAAAGCAGTTCTTTGCGTCGGCGGTTCGGTGACTTGATTTTTAATAGACCGGTACTGTCGTCTTGATAAAGACATAGCGTGCTTCGCCGTTTGTAGATAACACAAAACAAAGACACTTTGTTAATCCTTGTAGTCGAGAAGTGGATCACTGTCTGTCAGAAGGTTGTTGGGATTGCGGACGGCACGACGCCCATGATCCCCGGTTACTAAGCAACAAAGGAATTGCAGGGGTTGTGTAGTTTTGATACCCAGAACGAACTGGCTACAGAGAAATTCAGTCTGTCTCGAATTCAAACTTTCACGTAAAGGGGAAACATCCCTTTCGGATAACTCAACTGATTCGTCTTAGGCCTCATGACGGCAATTTTAGAATTTTAACAATTCTACAGAAAGCAGGTTATGCGCCTTGTAGAAATTAAAGCGTTTAGTGTAATACTTTTTCATGGATGTCGGTAACCTTCAACAGAAAGTCCATCACGGATCATGTACAAACGTGGTTTTTAATGGCCGTCACCTGGAAGACCGAACAAGATTTCAAAAATCCTACCGGTTAGTTGACAATTACAAATATGTGACAACTAATATAAATGAAATTGGATCTACTTTAAATGTTTGCCAATTAAACATAGAGGGACTTAGTAAAGACAAAGCTGAGTATCTTGGAAAACTATGTACTGATAATAAAGTGGATGTGTTAATGCTTCAAGAAACTCATATATCGAGCAAAGAAGTATTATTTTAAAAAGGCTCAATTGCGAGATTCACTATAGTTGATTTGATAAATAGTCCAATTCATGGTTCTGTTGCATATGCTAAAAATAACATTTTAGACTACCAAAAAGTCCTCAATGAGATTATAAACGGTATTTATGTAATTGTTGTCACAGTTGAAAATTTACATATATCAAATATATATAAACCACCAAATATAATATGGCCAGAACGTTTTCCTATTACATATCCACATCCAGCAATTTATTTTGGAGATTTTAATTGCCGCAGTATATTATGGGGATATGCCAAAAATGACACAAATGGCAATGCTTTGGAAGAATGGATGGGGATTCAATTAATTTATGATGCGAAAGATAAGAAAAGTTTTAGGTCGGCAAGATGGCAAAGACATTATAATCCAGATTTATTTTTAGTAACCATAGCTAGAGATTATAACCCTCTTAATTATTATAGACAAGTACTAAATGATTTTCGACATAGTCAACACCGACCAACCTTATTAAAGATTGATCTCCAACTTCCTTTAGTTTCTTTATTGAAAAAACTTCCTTGGAATTTTCAAAAATAATATTAGAAAGGTTTTATAAATATTGCTGATTCAAATATTAGATGGATAGATCCAGTACTCAGCAATTATCACAGATTCGTTGGAGTAGTTAAAAGTGCTGCAAAGAAATTTATTCCTAGAGGTTTTCGTAAAGAATATATTCCTTGTTGGTCTGAAGAAACTAATAGACTTTACAACAAGCATAAAATCAATCCAATAAACAGAGAAAGAAAGGACAAGTGGAATAATCTCATGAATAATATGAATTTTACTCGCTCTAGTCGTAGTACCTGGAACTTACTTAAAAAGTTGGGGACAACTACTAAGTCAAAAAATTCTAAAGCTCAAATTTCTCCTATGTCTGTAGCAACGAGATTAGTGAACGTCTCGAATGCTGTTCAAATATCTAAAGAAGTTAGAAAAATGAGAAATTCTTTAAAGGTTTTTGAGGAAGAGAATACGACCTTCTGAAGAATTATCTAGACCTTTCACATTAGAAGAATTGAATATTGCATTAATGTCCACCAAAACTAGAAAAGCTGCTGGTTTTAATGGAATCTACTCAGAATTCGTTAACGAATATTTGAAGGGTTTATGTGAATATTTCAAAAAATTGCAACTTTTCCCTAGTACTCAAAAAACTGTAGTTACTTGTTTTCATTTAAACAATCATCAAAAGAATCGTATATTAAAAATCCAAATGAATAATAATTTAATAGAACATAAATTTAATCCAGCATATCTTGGTGTTACTTTGGATTCTTGGTTGACATATAATTAACATATTGAGAAATTAAAGCAAAAATTGAAACACGTAACAATATTTTACAAAAATTAGCTGGATCAAGCTGGGGAGCGAATGTAAAAGCACTACTTACCACTGGTTTGGCATTGGTTTTTTTACAGCAGAATATTTCTGCCCAGTCTGGATGAATTCAGCTTATGTAGGAAAATTGATGCTCAGTTAAATACAACCATGAGGACTTTTTCTGGAACTCTTAAGTCAACACCTACTCCTTGGTTGCCAGTTTTGTCCAACATTGTTCCTCCACATATTCGTCGAAAGGCTGCTATGAAAAGGGAATGGGACAAATATATCAAGTTACTAAAAAGGTATCTGATTTCGATTGATCTGCAGCATCAACCAATTAAAAGATTGAAATCACGTAAACCTATTTGGCGTGAAAACTTCTTATTAGAAGATTTTCACAAAACGACTCTCGGAAACAAGAATGGTCTTCCACTGATGTTTTTAACCAAAAATTAATAGAAGACCCTAGTAAAATTGTACCCAGATTTGATCAATCAAGAAAAATTTGGTGTAAATTAAATCGGATTAGAACAGGTCATGCACGGGTTAATTCTATGTTATATCGCTGGAATGTAGTAGCTAGTCCAGAATGTCATTGCAAAAAGGGGATTAAAACAGTAGATCATGTTGTAAACGATTGCCCTTTTACTAAGTTTAACTAAGGATTTATTGATATCCATAACCTTATACCAGAGTCCATTAACTGGTTACAAAATATGAAAGACTTGTGATTTCATCTAGTAAGGTTGTTTTCCAGAGTTCTGTTTTCCTTAGTGTTGCACCAAATTGTGGATGAAAATCCAATAAGATTTGCAATTTCACCTGTCCATATGCTTTTCCTTACTCTTACACCAACTAATGGGTGAATATCCTATTATTTAAAATAAAATCCTGGTTACATCATATAAAACCTATAAGTTCACCTAATAAGTTGTTTTATCCAGGTTGTCTTCCTTGCTCTTACATCAACTGATGGGTGAAAATCATAAATCCTGGATATACCTTGTGATTTCATCTAGTAAGGTTGTTTTATCCTATGATAGCTCAGAGGTTAGAGCATTGGCGCGTAAAGCTAAAGGTCCTGGGATCGAACCCCAGTCTTTTTCCTTACTCTTGCACGGTGGGTGAAAAGTCTGTTACTTAAAATTACATTTCGTATATACTTACATATGTATTAACTGGTTACTTCATATAAAAGACCTGGATTTCACCTAGTAAGGTTATTTTCCAAGTTTGTTTCCTTACTCTTGCACCAAATGGCGGGTGAAAATATCACGGCACACACGTTTTAAGTCGGAATTAACTTTTACATTGAGATTTTTTTTGTTATATTGTTATTATTATTATTATTACACCTGTAATTGTTTATTCATATGAATATATATATATATATATAATATATATATATATATAGGAAAATTACTTTTGGTCTAAAATTAATATAATTATAATGGTTTATGTATATTTTTAGATATTAAAAAGATTTATAA
>JAHWXV010787938.1:0-11397 GCA_024586415.1 Phrixothrix hirtus
AAAACTGTTTATTAGATTACGGGTTTAATGACAATCTTTTTAAATTTAATTCTAGGATGAACATTACATTGGCTGAAAACGTTGTACTACATTTCATCTTCAATTTTCTCGGAAACATCTAATCTAAGTGAAAAACTATATATAGAAGACTTGTTTGTCTAATAATTCTCTACCCGCCCGTAACGTTTAATACACCGTGTACGTTGTCTTTAGTTATATGATAAATGATGTATTTTGTACTACTATAATTATAAATTAAAAAAAATCTAAATAAATAAAGAGTAGTATGTTATTTGAACCCTAATATCCAGTTAATTTGGAAATGTTAGGTAGATTATATTTTCTGTTTCAAGTCAAAAGGCCTTTATAGAAAGCAGTTCAAAAATTCAAACTATTTTTATGTAAGAGAGCATAATTAATATGTAATTCTGACATATTCATATTTAAAGTTGTTTAATTTATTAGTCAAAGTGAGCTAACTTGCTATCTAGTCATTCCTCCAATGAAAATAAATATTTTAAGCAGAATTAAAGGAATACAAAATTTTTGCTAGGGCTTCTTAAGAACTTAAAATAAAGTTTTCTTCTAGGATGGCGGCTAGTGAGGCGGGGGTAAATAATAGTAAAGATGTATGGCACATTTAATTTACTTATTTTGATTCATCAATTTTAAGATTGAAACTAAAATCATGTTTTAAAAATTAGTTACGCTTATATGTGATATAATAATAATATAAAACTACTAAAAATACTTTTTAGATAAGCGTTATTCTGCTTTGTAAGGAGCAAATAAAAACCGGGCCTAACTTAATACAATTACAAATTTATTTTAAAAGTAATTTAGGAATTCCAAAGCACCTTGTTAAAAAACTGTTCTGATGTTTATAAACGAGAATGTCAACAAAATCAAATAACACATCGAACAGGAACATACATTCGAACAAAACGTATATCATATTTTTATCACGTTCGAGGTGGCTAACATTCGAATTGATTGTGAGAAGTAGCTACTTAAGTCGCTCACTAATATCTATATCTCAAATATAATATTGTTTAGTTGAAGACACTATCAGTATCTTTGAGTTTATCCTTATAAATCAATATAAGGGATAAATATCTGTGCTAAAAAATAACTAAATTTCAATTAGTAGTTGTTAAAAATTTGTGTTGTGGTTAAATTTTTAAAATTAATATTTTGAACTCTTCATTGCAATGTTAGTTTGAAAAAAATTTTCATTGAAAAGTAAAGCAAATAATAATGTATGTATAAATTGTTGCGTATATTATTAAAAATAGTATTCTGTGAATAAAGAACAAACTAGACCCATAGATATTATTAATTATTATAATAAATCGCCAGTATACTGCGCTAAAGGTATTAGTGATCAATTACTGTAAGCATGTAAGTGGTATGTACAACAAATTTTAGGTGTGTTGTAAACTTGTGTCTAGATTATATCAAAATAATAACCTCTACTATTGGTAACGGATATTGAAAAACCTAAGAAAATAAATTTTATCTATTAAATATTGACTGAGCTTAATTCACTGCATTATTACATATAAAATATACATGAAAAAGCAATTAGCACTAGATAATGCCATAAAGATTAAGCAAATAGTTTTCAAATTAAAGTTTCTTGAAAACAAACATTGCCTTAATAAAAACCACTAGCGAAATAAAATAAATATTACTGATTGACCAATGAGATCCGGTCTCCTGAAAGACAATTGCCTTTATAATAAATATACTACGTCAGATATTTAAAGACGTAAATAAGGCTATAGACAAGTTAAATTGAGAAAATTGGCAATAACTTTAATGATTTTGTTACATTGCAATATAAAATTCTAAGAAGGATTCTAACTTCTGTATAAAACAATTATGTTATTTATATTCACTGCGTTACAAATTTTCAGGCACATTTTCAGGTTTCCTTTAAGAGCACGTACTGACAATCGAAAAAGGTCAAACTTGGTTACAGAAAATTATAGACTGAATTCCAATATCAGAGTATTGGAGTGAGAAAATAGTTATATCATATCTATTAAAATACGAAAGAACAATATAAACAACTACGTATATAATAGGGTCATTCAATATCTAAATTAAACATTATTGTTGTAGATAAGCTATGCGAAAAAATAGTTCGCATCCATCGTAGTGAAACAAATGCTTATTTGTTTACATAACTTCTGGAAATCCTTTCAATATGGTAAGAACTATGGAGAAATTAATTTTAGTAATAAAGGTTTTGTTTTCAGAAGGTGTAGAACGTTCTGAAATGTATTTCAAAATGGTCAAGAAATATCTAGGCTACAAACAGTTCTCCAGCAAGAAAAGCATTCAAGGCATAATCCTCGGGAGCTAAAGTGATGCCTAAGATTTTTAAATACTAAAGGTCAAGCTTCCTTTAATTATTTGGAAGGGCAGTGTAACATTAACGGACTGCAGTACTACAACAAATTTTTACATACAAAGTTAAATTAGCGATAGCGAAGAAACGACGTGATTTGTAAAAGAAATGGGTGTTTTTGACAAACTATGCTGGGAAACTTTATCACACGCACCTTATAGCTCCAACCTCGCTCGTACAATTTTTGTTGTGTTTGGACCACTCAAGGAAGCATTACGTAGAACAGGCTCTAAGAAAACACTAATGTGAAGATAAATGCGAGAATTTGGCTTAGATATCGGAGCAAACATTTCTTTACTGCTGAAATACAAAAGTCAAAAGTCAAGTGCGTAAACGTTGGAAGTAATAGTATCTGAAGATAGTTAAATTGTTATATTATTTGAATAAAAGATTTTAAAACTAGAACAGTTTCTTTCTTTAGATATTGAATGGCCTTCGTATATTACATTAAAGTAAAGCTATTGAAAATTATTGTCAAAAAACTTAAAATTTAATATTACTGTACGTAAATTTGTTTTCTGCAGTATTTTATGTGACCACGGCAAAACTTTAGCTGATATCTTATACGTATTGGCTGTGTCGAAAATAAAGAAAGTTTTTGGGACAGAAGCATTCAAATCAGTGGTTTACAGTGCGAGTAAGCAATCGCACTATTGAATTGTGTTCTCTTTAACTTGTTCATGAAGAATCATAATGGAAACCAGAAGGGTAAGTAATAAATGCTCCATTGTTTTATTTATTTTGTTTTTTTATCTAAATAATTTAGTATAAAACATAATGCATTACTTAAAGGTTTACTGTGACCAAAACACGGAAGATAAAGTTAGCGTACATTTACTTAATAAAAATGTAGTGATAATATTTGTCGCAATGCATTAACCGCGCTTAATAAAAAAATTTGCGAACACAAATTTGGTATTCGAAACTGATTGATGTCATAATTTTCAAATTTTTAAAATTCATTTCAGCTAAAATGTTTCGGGAAAATGTGATATAGAAACTAAAGATGCTGGATTTTTGTAAATTATACGATATGATTCTAATCTATAGGTTCTTCACAACTATTTACAACTTGATAATAAATAAAAATTAATTTTCAAGATATATTCATTTACTATATCAAAGAACTCACTTCAAAATCATCTGATAAGCAGAGTACTGGCCTAAAGTATACATTTTTGTCATTATTTTCAGAAGATATACATTAAGTAACCGGTCCAACTATAACTTTTCACAGTTTTAATGAAATGCTATCTTCTGTTTCCTTTAAAAGTAAATTTTATAAACATTTTCCATTTTTCCCATAAACAGTGAGTTTAGAACTGTAGCTTGCCAACATTTTTGTTAAAGTAAATAAATTCAAAACTACCTGGAATATTATAGAAGAAGAAAATGGTGAACTAGAAATTTATTCGAAATGCTCTCAAAGATAATTATGAAATTAAGAAAAATTTAAATCAATGAAGTCAATAGAGAAATTGAAAATTTCAGAAAAGAAAGTCCAAACCGAACTGCTGGGCAACGAAACTGTAGAAAAATATCGTTGATAGTTTAAGAATTAAAGAATAAGTCTGCCAATACAAATGCATTCTTTTAATCAGGCACATTACAGCAAACTCGAAAAATATAAAACACCAAGTATCACCTTTTGCGAATTATCATTTCTTTAGTATCTTAGTGCAGCGTTATGCTACAATCAAGTAGTGCGCATTAAACTCTTACTTGAACTTGAAAATAATCCTATTCTTTTATCACAAAACTGATTAAAGTAACAAATTGAATATTTGCAAAAGTATACATTGTTATAATTGCAATTATTCAATTAAACCCAATCTGAAAACCAGGAGTTTAAAGTTTTGTGTCTGCGCTTATTGTGGGATAAAATCATCGTCCATAGAAAAGTTAATGGAGCTAAAAAACACAAAACCCCAAATACTTCCAAAAAGGTAAAGGTGATAGAACGATTAACAACCCAGGTGACGTTAAAAGAAGTACGAAAATACCTTACAATTATTGCCGTTTAGGGGATTATCTGTATAATAGACAATGAAACATGTGTAAAAACATATTTCTTCACCTTAGGTTGCTTTTAATTTCATATGGCACAATCCAATGAATTTTGTGAAGATTATATAATTTAAACTGCGATGGAAAAATTTGAGGAAAAAGTTGAAACTTTAAGAGTGTGCCTTCCTTCAATCAGGTCTTTTCTTTTATAGTAATTTGGTTGAAATGATCACAGCCTATTATGCAAAAATGGTGTGCAATTAATTCTGGTTATAATTTTAACCTTTACGTGGGATGACAATTGCAAATATAAGTTTTGTCGATTAGTTTATTATTACTAGCTTTTTGAAGTAAATATCCTTTGTAGATGATTATAAACTTTTACATCCAAAATGTTTGCAGAGTTCAAAAATGTATGATATATGACCACTGAAGATGAAAACCTAAGAAGTGTCGTTACAACAGAAATCATTAACAAAATCCACAATAAAACGTTAAAGGCATATGTATGAAATTGAGTGAAATAACTAATATTGTAAAATTCTTAAGACAACGAGTATAAAGTATCTTATTTTAGGAAAAATAGCTGCTGTGTTTGCTTACATTCGTCAAAACCTGTCAACGTAAACTTCGCAAGTGTCTAGATCGATTTCAAAAGAATCAAATTGGTTTTAGGCGTCAATTTATTACTACTGATGGAACTCAGGTTCACTAATATACCTAAGAGACGCCAATTTAGTCAAAACAATGGATATAACCTAGTTTTTGATTCCAAACAAAGCAATGACCATGTAATCTACGGTCAAGTTGCCGGTGTCAATTTCCTAAAATGCTAAAGAGATTTAGATGATTTAGTATCTTCCAAATAGATTATCTATAAATAGTAAATATTATGCTAACCTTTAAATCAACTATATCAATATATTTTCCAAAAGAGGTCAACGTTTTATGGCAAATGACTATTTTTATTGCACTAATGTTATTGCAACGATTAATATGAATAAATTGACGCGTGATTTGGCTCTCTCCAGCTTTCATTTATATCCCAGAAATAAAATTCTTCTCGGTGGATAGTGTTTTTAACAAGCTCTTATTTTGTATTATCTACAATACTGTAACAACTCAGAACATCGCTGAACAAAATGCATTGATATGTCAAGGGATTGTGTTAACAAATTTATATTGAAAACCTAAAACCGGTTTTTTATTGCCAGGATAACCAATTATGGACCTGTCCATGTAGTAAATAGTACTCAAAAAAGAAGTATTTAGATCAAATGATAGAATATTTGAGCAAAAATAGTCGATACGCAAAAACCATCGACATTTTAAGCAATTTTACATAATTCAGCGAAAAAGATAGAGGCTATCAGTTATGGTGTTTATCTAGAAAACCTTATTAAACTAAAAATGGCATTCTGCAATTATTCTACATACACCTATTCAAAACCAACTTAGTTTACAAGGATTGTAGTGGCGGATTGAATGAACTTTAGTATAATATGAACTAGTTTTTTAACACAAAAGTCTGTACGAAGCTATGCTCTAATTTGCACAGCTCTGGAACTATAGAAAGTCGCAGTTAATATTTAATTCATTAACATTAAGTAATTTTAAGTGATAAGTTGATAGTAACTATTTCCGTTGTGTCCGCTTCACTCATCATTCTTTACAAGGGCCGCTAACTTAATTTTGAGGTGAAAGAGAACAAACATACTTAGAATTTAAGAAATTGCTTTATTGTTTTTTAAATTATGGCATCAAAGTTTTCCGCTGTTTTTAATGTCGTTGGTCGACCTTCACGAACTTCATCGCTAAGTTTACTACGACCGAATTTAAATTGTTAATACCACCGAAACACAGTTGTTCTTGATGGTGCCACATCTTCAAAATCAGTTATTAGAACAGCGATACACTCCTTTTCATTTTTTCAATTGACAGTAAAACAAAATCATTGCTCGAAAATGTTCACGATTTAAATCCATGTTTTTTCCATTTTGTTTACTTTAAAATTATTCTGTAATACAACGGCTTTATATACCCTCTTTTTATTGCAGTTGTTTAACAGTGGAGTTGTGAAATAAAGTCAACTTTTCTCTCACTTTTGTAAGGGATTTATCAGGGCAGTAGCACATCGTCAGGAGTACAGTAACTCGATTTATCAACCAAACCAGATATGTTGAGATATTCTACTTCTGGCGGTATCATTCAGTCCTGATCAAGCCCTTTACAATAGTGGGCGAAGTGTTGACATTCTGTTGAAACTTCACACGTTCATTGCAAGAAGTCGGATATTTGTTAAAGTATTTTAAAGATTAAAAATCTTGCACAACAGGTAGAAATATTAATGAAAATATAAAGTTTTCGCAAAATTTTGCAGCCACGCAATCATGGTCAACTTGTAAAATCTAATCGTTGGCTATTGTATCAACATGTTGAAATTTCAAGATTTTATTTCTAGTATTATGATCTAATCAACTCAATTTACTACGAATGGAATCAATACATAACTTAATAGCCACCTGTGATCTATTAACAATTTGTACGCAATCAAGCTTCGTTTAAATTTAGAAGAATGCGAAGCTCTTTTAAATAAGCGCCTACATAAGATATCAAAGATGTTTCATTAGACACCCAATGAACGATGTGGTATCCACATAATGCTGTACTACCTCACTATAGAAGACAGGTTCAAAGGTTATTGAATAGTAGATCACCTATAAGGCTTCTGTTGCATAGTCTCCGAAAAGTGCTGAATTAATTTCTTATGGTGCGCTTGAAACGTTATACAGTGTTCAAATTGTCACATCTGAACAACCGCGCTAGCGTCTTATTGTGCTTGAAAGTTGACTTTTGTAACATTATTCATTAATTTTATATTGTGTAGATTAAATTTTCATTCAAAAAACTTTGACTTCTTGTACTTCCGCAACTATGTAGATTAGGATATAGAATCACATGAACTATTTTACACGAAAATGTTTGCTTTGTAGACTAGCATGCTTTTTTGTTGATTAAGATTCATCCTGTATATTTAATTTGATGGTATATTTTCGATTTTGATATTTTGTTACAGATTATTGTGAATAATTCACGTAAACATTTGTTGAAAATCGTGTAGGTTATTCTAAATTTCAGCAAAATTTCCTTTACTATGAATAAATCAAATTTGAAAAACGTTTAACTTTAAATAAAAACTTATGTTCATTATTTAATAAATTATTTCTATGGCAATTATAGACATATGTGAAAGTGTTTATAGTAAACAGTATAATTTAGCAAGCTGGAAAATATCAATATTTGCTTACCTTGTAGGTCCCCAAGTTCTTAACAGAACAAGCAAACTTAACATTGCGGCCCGCAGATATGGTAATGTTATCAATAACATCGGTAAATTCAGGTTCTTCTACGACCACTGAAAAATATGTTTGAATTAATTATTTTATTTTAAAACTTTGTTCAAATTAAGTTATTACTTATCATTGTTTAGGAATATATCTTATTTTTAATTATAATTTTTAAGTTAACTAAATTACTAAAAATGTTTATTATAGTAATAATTGTTTTGAATTTAAGATAACTATTTTTATAAGATCATATGTGGACATAAGTGTGACAGATAAATAAATACCATTAAGTCGCGCGGCAATGGTTTTGCTTCTATTAAGGGTTATTGATTGTGAACCCTACTTTGAACATAACCAACTTATGGCTGTTCAAATTACATTATATTAATAGACATTAAGTGTAATAACTAATTTTAAAGCAAAATCTTTTTATGTCAATTTTTTATCTTAAAATTTAAAATAAATCTAATGAATTCGTTAATATAATGTAGCATACAAGTGATCCACTTTATTTGCGTAAAATAATGCGTAGCACACTGATTAAAATTTTAAAATTTAAATACACGTGCACTGACTAACCTTATTCAACCAGTTAGGGGAGAAACATCATCAAAGATCGGTAATGTGCTCAAGCCTTCAGGATATTCTTTGGTCTTAACTTCTCTCCTTAATTTTATAAAGTTTAATCATAATTACTTATTACCAACGCAAGTTTTTTAAGTACCGCAATTCTTGAAGACTCAATTAAACGCTTTAGAAGTGTACCCCTATTCCTTTAAAATCACGCCCTTTTAAAAAGTTCTTTCGTGTCAAAATCTATAACGCTTAATATTAATTTGCTTCATCGCTGTACGCTAATGTAAAGAGGGCAAAATGAATAGCTGGAGGGATGCCTCAGTAATTATATATTTATAGGCTGAACTGGGACTATGAAAAGAAAAGCCAAGTAAGAGTAGGCTGAGTTACCGAGCAACATTTGTTGGCACAGTTTGATTACAGTCACCAAGTTTGCTTTTGCTTTATAACTCTACAATCTTTGTTATACTACCGTTTCGTATACACAAAATATCTAAGAATGGTGCAAGTGAACAGTCTAATACAAGGGGCTATATGTTGATATTTTCATAAACTATTCAGGATATACTAGAATCATGATTTAGCTTACAAATACTTCTCCCACTAAATTTAATTCAATAAATTAAATGCTATTTCTATGTTTAATATACTTGGATATTAATAATTAACTCAATTGTATAAAATTTAAATATATTTGTCGGAAAACATTGCTGATTTCTCTACAATATATTTTTATAGTTTGTATGTGTACTTAGCACACCCTAAGATTGTACAAATATGAAACCATCCGAAAACATACATAGTGGCTTAACTAACATCTAGATACTCATGTCAAAAAGCGTCTCGTAAACACTTTTAACATTGTCCTAAAATTATTGTGTTTACATAAGCCTTTTATTCCACTTGCTCCTTTGTCTTTCAAACACCTTTAACCAGTCACAATTAAGCATATGAGAAGTATAAGAAAATTGTTATTTTTCTGTATAACAAAAAGTTTAAATTTTACTACCCTACTAAGAATTCAGGAAGGTGTTTAAAAAATTACTTTATACTAAAGTTTTGCTCGTTATCTAAGGTGCGGCAGAAAAATGGGTGATTATAATAGATCAATAACTCGTTGAGATGCTTTAGTTAAGAAATTATAAATACACAGCTTTGAAGTACTGAAAACAGCATTCTATTTTTTGAAGGCAGCATCGTATCTGCGCAGGCTTTTCCAATACTGAACGCTGTTGATACACATTAAATTAGTAATAATTAATTTTGCACTAATAAGATAACGATTTACAGTGCAATAAGTCAAGATATTAAATAATATTCAAGAATGTAGACAATCCCCAACTAATATTAAAAATTACAAAAGTTCTAATAAAAATCAAGCGCCGGACATCTCAAACATGTAATTTAAAAAACAACTGTTATTATAATACGAGAAACTACAATTATTCGCATTTCATAATTTTCAATTATTATGTATATGATGACTGTTTAGTAATAAATGATTATAATTTCCTTTAATATTAAAATTTTCGGAGTAAAGTCCTGTTCTTGTATTACAAAGTTGGTATTGTATCTTGTCTATTACGTAATAACTATTGAGTTCACTTCAGTTCAGATTACGACCGATGCCGAGAGATCAAGTCAAGACATATTTAGTTTCGCCAACGAAACAAAGAAATTGGCACGCTAGAAACAGTTTTTTCATCAGAAATTTTGTCTGCGTCTGAAAAAATCATATTCCGATGCAGGTTTGTTGTTAGAAGTGGCTTTTCGGCAATATTCTCCTCACTGCACTACTGTTAATCAGCAGTATAAAATGTTCAAACGTGAAAGACATTCAACATCAACAATTTCCAGTCCTAGAGCTCGAATCAGCTCTAATGGAAACAAATTTAAATACTGCTGTTGTAATTATGCAAGATGACCAACGAAATCACATTAATACTTCATTAAGTTCCTGAAAAACTTTGCTAACAAAAATACTGTATTCCGAGACTACTCACTTCCGAGAAACGTGGTGTTCGCGTGAGAGTTTACGTAGAGTTCAAGAGAATGGCACAGGAAGGCAGCGAAGAGTTTGTTTTGAGAGTACTAACTGGTGATGAAATTTGGCTTCTTTATTTTGAAGCTGAGAGTAAGCAACAGAGGTCGGTGTGGAAAACTCCATCATTAACAACGGTATGGAAGGAGTTTTCAGTTTTCAGAAGTGATAAAGGATACATTAAATAAAAATCTCAAACAGATAAAATTTAGATAAAATTTTTTTTATATATCTCTGTGTGCGCGCGTGTGCGTGTATGTGTATGTGTGGGGGCGTGCGTGCGTGCGTGCATACGTGCGAGCGCGCGTGCACCCCTGCATACTTGCGTGCGCGCGTGTGCGTGTGTTTGTGTGTGTGTGTGTGTGTGTGTGTGTGTGTGTGTGTGTGTATGTAACTAACATAATGAAAGTCAAATTAAGTGGTTCAATATATATTGAAGTTGGTCGCCAACATAACCAGGTATTATTTCAGAAAAACATATTTTTCAAGGATTAACCCAGCAAACTAAAGTATTCGTAATTACAAAGATTTAAAATGAAATGTGTGAAATCAACCCAAGCAATACTTTTAGTCAAACGTTTTGGAGCTTCGAAAAGTAATTCCTACGAATCCATGATTCATATTTTTAACTTTGAAAGATTAATACTTTAACCGTATCAAAGTATACGCTCATATGCTCATTACTTGTTACGAATAAAATGGAGTATCATAAATTTGTACATATTTTAAATTAGCTGAACTACACAACTGTTACTTAAATAATCCTTATAGTAAGCGCTACTTTAACGTAACACGGCTTCGTGTGAGATACTAGTTCACCCTACGAAATTATGACGTGCAAGTTCCTGTGACTTTGAAGTCCCGATGTTTTATTCTAACGGAGTACCAGGAACGGTAAGGAAACTTATAGTTAGGGGGCGGAATATATGCAAAGTGCATATATATGCATTTTTTACATATTTTGTAAATTTTATAATGAAATGCATATTTTTCACAAATTATTATTTTAT
>JAHWXV010788019.1:0-10806 GCA_024586415.1 Phrixothrix hirtus
TATTATTAATTAGTATCTAGGTTTTTATTTACTTTGTATTATAATAATTGTTTGTATTTATTTAACTCTTGGGAAATAAAATTATTATTATTATTATTATTATTATTATTACTATTATTATTATAACAAACCTATATTATAAATAAAAAAGCCTAAAACTAAGATTAACCCTGACAATAAAATAAGAATAACATAGATGGCAAATTATAAATTACGTTATAAAAATACCTAAAGTCATAAGACCTTAAAAAACATATTAATTTAAGTTAAGATTAGAAAGCAACTACTGATGTAATAGAAAATGCATAATTGTTACAAAACAATCAGACAGCAAAAACCTGGATTTTAAATCCACTACGTAAAACGAACGTCACACAAAATAAATTTATAAGCAGGCATGCATAGAAAATAAACGAGTCGTAAATCTGAGTCCTTTACTTGATCACTGCGACTCCCTTTCAAGGCTGACCATCTACTTGAAAGCATCAAAGCGTCTAGAGGGATTAATTTACACGCCTTGAAAGATCGAAGTCTTTTCTTCTTTCCTCATAAGACGCAAAGTGTGGACTAACTCTGTGCCATTAATAAGCAATGGTCCTTCGAACCCTTCAAGCGCTATTCGAGAGCCCTTCAAGAAACAATGGTCCTCAAGGGCCATGCGAGAAGACAGTTGATAGTTAGAAACTGGTAGTTGGTCCTGTAATCAAAGAAAATAAAACGGCACAACGACCCAAGAAGCAAAATAGCCAGGCGTTGCAAGAAAATAGAATGGTAAACTTTTTTGTTATTTTTAAATTTAAGAAAAAATGACAGGCGCAGAAATGAGCAATTTCGCAGCAAAACAAAATAAGTTAGGGATGAAAATTGAAAAATTTATGATAAAATGCCAAAAAGGAAGGATAACCAAGGAGAATGGTACAAATCGCTGAAAAACTAGAGTCCTGCTGGACGGAATTTAAAAACAATCACGAGCTACTGTCAGAATGAAAAACCAGAGTACGATTATTACGTAAGTAACTATGCAGGAAGGATAGAAAAAAATCTACCCCGAAGGTAGAGAACTTTTTAAACAAAATACTTAGAGAAGAAACCGCGAAAAAGCATATGACTGAAGAAAGTCACAAAAAGATACAGCTTCAACGAGAAATAATGAGAGATAACATAAAAATTCACGCACGAAAGATAAACTCCGAGATGAGATAAAAGGAACTTGGTACTATAAAATAATTATGCAAACAGTAGAAAAGTACCTAGAAAACTGCAAGAATTAAATAATGAAATGCATATCCAAGAAGAGGATCAAGAATGGTGGTATAGGAACTACAAAAAAATTTTGAAATAATTATAGACGAATTATTAGAATAAGAGTCCGTCGCAGAAGCGACCAAAAAAGAAGCAACAGTACAAGTTGCACATGTAACAATACCAACATCTACAGGAAATTATGAGGAATGGGATACATTCCATGATTTATTCAAAAAGTCATTGACAAATATCGAAGCATATCAAAAATTGAAAAAATGCAGTACTTAAAAACGCACGTAAGAGGCGAAGCACAAAAAATAATTCAGCGCTTACAAACAAGAGAGAGAAATTATGAGTCAGCATGGACAATTTTAAAAGGAAGATACAAAAATGAGTGGCTCATGTTATTAACGTTGCTAGAAAAGATGTTTAACCTTCCAAATATGAAGGACGAAAACGCTTATCAATTAAAACAAATCCATGACAATATTGTAGAATGGGTACACGTAGCAGAAAATTTTAACATAAAAACAGCAGAATAGGGCCCTATCATAAACCACATAATAACAAAAAATAGGATCAGGAAACTGGAAAAGTCTTTGAACAAACATTAGCGGAGCCCAAGAAAATACCCCAACTGCAAGAAACTCTGCAATTTTTAAAACAGAGGTTTCAATCACTAGAGTTAATAAAACAAAACCAGAAATGCCTATATTGCAATGAACAACATAACACATACATGTCAAAAATTTAATATGTTGTCAAGCCAAGAAAAAAATAATTATATCCGAAGAAAACAATTTTGTCTGAACTGCCTTAATCATGACAACAGACAATAGTGCAAAAGTAAACAAAGGTGCCATGACTATGGAATGAGTCATCATACGTTATTACATATAAAGTTCAACAAAGAAACAAGACGCTTCTCAAAAGAGACACCTAATTACAAAAGAACTAATCCAACACAATTTGAACAACGCCAACACTTGATGCCAGCAAGAAATACCAACACGACGCATAAAAACGAAGAAACAAAACAAGTAAACTCCATGAACACGGCAACATAAAAGACAGTTGAACAAGAACATCAAATCTTATTGGAAACAGCACTGGTTAAAGCCACAACATACAAGGGAAGACAGGAATACATAAGAGCGTTAATAGACACTGGGTCAGAAGCGAGTTTCATAACTGAGGAAATAGCAGAAAGTACAGCAAAATCAAAAATATCACTATAAAGCCTAGATTTCCGAGTAAATTCAATATAAACATAGAAGCACTAGTGTTACCTTCACCAACAAAAGCAATGGCAACGAACCCAATACCGGAGGAGCATCATAACAAATGGACAAACATCTTAATAGCTGATCCAACATACAACAATCCAGGTCCAATCTATATGTTAATTGGAATGGAAGAATACACACAAATTGTAAAGAAAGGATTTCAAAAAACAACAAATGAATCATTAGCCTTAGAATCAGAATTATGTTGGTTAATTTTAGGAAAAATATCAAGCTCAATACCCAAAATTGAAATACTCAGCATGCCAATACAAATAAAGGAGCTGCAAAGTTTCTGGGAATTAGAAGAAGTTCCCCAAAATGAACCAAGAGATCAAGAAGAACAAGACTGTGAAAAATATTTTGAATCAACCACAACACGATCAAAGGAACGAAGATATTCTGTATGGATACCATTTAAAGAAGAACCACAATTAGGCACATCAAGTCCAAGAGCCCTGGCAAGATTGCTGCAAATAGAGAAAAAATTTGCAAAAGAGAAGAAATATGAAGCAGAATATATAAACTTCATGCAAGAATACGAAAAAGCGGGACACATGAAGTAAGTACCGCCAGAAAATCAGTTTAAGGGCAAGTACTACATTCCACACCAAATGGTCAAGGCGTTGAGCATAGTCAACGGTGATTTTTATGTGGATGACTTATTAATTCGAACAGCAACATAGGAAGAAGCATTCCAAATACAAAAACAAATAACAAAGTATTGCCGAAAGGTGAATTCAACTTGACGAAATGGGCAAGCAACGACCCCGCAATATTAGAACAAATATCAGAAGATTAAATAGAAACACAAACTTCAGAAATTAACGAAGATCGAGAAATAATGAAAACATTAGGTATAAACTGGAATCCTAAAACAGACCATTCAAAACAAACCCAACGATAACATCATCAAACGAAAAATCATGTCAAACACGGCAAAAATATTCGATCCGTTAGGATGGATAGTACCAACCCTAATAGTGTCTAAATTAATCACACAAGAACTATGCACAATGAAAATAGGTTGGGACACAACAGTCCCAGAAATAATTACGAAAAAATGGACAGAATTCCAAAACCAACTACAGGAAATACGTGACATCAAAATACCACGATGCATTCAAAATGAACCAAATCAGCAACTAGAAATACATGGATTCTGCGACGGTTCGGAAAATGCATATGGATCAGTACTATACACACGGTATAAAACAAAAGCCTGACGCTATCACGTTCATTTCTTAGCAGCCCAAAGTAAGATGGCACCAATTAAGTGCAGCAGTACTACTGGCAAAATTAATGTAAACATGCACGGGAGCAATGAAGATACAAAATACCAAACTAAGAGCTTACTCCGATTAGCAAATAACGTTAGCATGGATAGCAGCAGCATTTGTAGCGCACAGAGTGGAAACAATACTGTTCTGACAAAATATGCTGTATTTAAATATTTGAATTTGCGGCGCTCATTTCCCTCCATTTGGCAACTTTGCAAACTGAGCGTAGACCATTTTAGTGATGCAGCAGCAATCGAGTGTTAAAGATGTAGCATTAAATACTTACATTACATTACATTGCATTACTCGCAACCGCTCCAATAATTACAAATCATTTTAGTTTGTGATTATCATTGATCTTAATGTACTTATGTACTTACAGTTTTATAAGTTTATTATTAATTTTGTGTTCAAATAGACGTTTAGTTCAGTTTTTCGCATTTAGCATTTTACTACGTTTTACTAGTGGAATGTCGGTTCTACTTCAGAATGTGGTCCTTCATTTTAGTGTACGCCCGCACTAGGACGTAACAACTGCAAGCCATTCTAGGTATCCTCGAAGAGGCCCCCCAGAATCGCAGCGGCTTCCTAAACGTCGATGCTCAACACGTGACTATCGGCGGACAAGCAAGACACGAAGGGAAAGCCGTCACCAACACAAATAATACAATAATGCGTACCAAAAACTAAGTAGAGATACGTAGCTTCGAAAGAAAACCCTGCAGATGTATTATCAAGAGAAACCACGGGGAAGGACCTGAGAAAACATAAGTTATGGTGGAATGGTCCAAATTGAAAGAAATAAACATAAAAGAAGAGCAGATACTTATGAAAACTAACATGGAAACCAAACAAAAATACAGTGTTGCCACACGAGTGTAAACGACATAGTGAAATTATATGAAAAGTTTTCGGCATTCCATAAATTAAAAAGAATTATAGCATACTGCCTGAGGTTCGCAGAAAATTGCATTCAAGGAAGAAACGCAAAACCATTAAACAGAAGAACTAGAAAAAGCGTTGACAAGAATCATAACAGAAGTACAACAGTCGCCATTTTCCGAAGAATTACAAGCGTTAAAGAAAGGCAGAAAGATTCCTAAATCTAGCAAAACAGTAAAACTAAAATCATTTCTGGATATGAACGGGATAATAAGAATCGGAGGAGGACTTGGAAACGCCAACTTAACATATGAAGAAAAGCATCCGATAATATTATAAAGTAAGAGTCATGTCGTAAAACTACTGCTGGAACATGCACATCAGACTACACTCCATGGAGGAGCAAAAATTACACTAGCGTACACGTGACGAAAATACGGGATTATTAATAATAAAGCAGATAATATGTGGCTGTGTAATTTGTATAATATTCAATAAGAAATGACAACAGCAATTAATGGGACAATTACCCACAGCCAGGGTAGCGGAAACCTCACCATTTCAACACACCGGAATAGACTATGCTGGACCAATAACAATAAAATCAGCTAAAGGAAGATATAAGAAAACAGATAAAGGATACATAGCAGTCTTCACGTACTTCTCAACCAAGGCTATCCATTTCGAAGTAGTCATAGACTTAACAGCTGACACATTTCTAGCAGCATATAAACGATTCACATCAAGAAGAGGAACGTCAGCACATACATACAGCGATAATGGAACTACATTCGTTGAAGCAAATAAAAAATTCATTAATAATATACAAATAACAAACCAAAAGAAAAACATGCAGGAGCAAATTCAAACAACAGGAACTCAATGGCACTTTAATCCGCCAGCAGCACCCCATTTCGAAGTAATCTGGGAGGCCGGAGTAAAATCAGTAAAACATCACCTAAAAAGGATTATGATGGATAACATACTCGCTTACGAAGCATTAGCAACACTCACCACACAAATTGAAGGCATGTTTGAACTCAAGACCACTATGTGAAATAACGGACGACCTAACAGAAGGCATAGCATTAACGCCCGGGTATTACCTAATAGGAAAAGCAATCATAGCTCCACAAACGCAGACGCAAAGAATGATAACAGAAGACAAGGAAAGTTTAACAGCAAGATGGAAATTAATAGCCAAACGGAGTAAAAGGCAGAAAATATAGAAGACCAATAACAAAACTAATACCGCTGGTAAAGGAAGAAATAACAGGGCAAAACATACAACAACCGAAAGCAAGTTGTAATGGTGCGTGGCAAGATGTAACATTAAATGTTACAGGAATCCTAAACCCATCCCAACATTGTTTAATAAGAACCAACGAAGCAATAATAACTGCAAAGCTAGAAATGCTGACCAAACTACAAACTACATACGTCAAGGCAATCACAATAAACGCGACCTTGACATTCAAGCATAAAACAGTCAGCATAATAAACGAAACAGTATTCAGTTCCATGCAACCATACATTTCCGAACAAGATGAAAATATGGAACTACAACCTATCACATGGAGACGAATCCGGAACCATTCTGGTATAACCACTGGAATAACAAAAACTACATTCATTATAATTATCTTAGGTGCAAGTTATGGAAAACCAATCAACGTCAAGCAACAACTAGTACATCTGATTCGACCCAGCATCAATCGAAATGCAGCCGTTCCAGTTCAGGGAACTACCCCAACCCCCAGTCCCCAGGAACCGAGAAACGATAAATTAGTTAAAATGAAATATTTGAGCATAAATCTAAGTTAACATAAAATACCAGAATTAGTTATACATAAGTGAATTGTAACTTTTTAGTTTTTATTTTCTGTTGGAAATATGTTAAGAATCATATCGTAACAGGAACCAGAGACGGGAGCTGCATAGGGAATAAATAAAATGTAAAATTTATAAACCTTAAACGTACCAAATAATTAAGGTAGAAATAAGTTTATAAAAATTTAAATCAAATATGTACTATAGAAGACAAATTAAATGTCACACGAGTCGGTTTTCCCAACGTAAAGTAGGTTGCCTAATTTAAAAAGTTTCTCCGCCAACAATAAGAAACATCTCTCAAGTTTAAATGAAAAATATTATAATTTAGTGAACTTTTGTTCTGTACTTGTGAATTAGAAGGGATTTGTATAGAAAAAAAAGTTTCTATTTAAGATCTGTAAAGAACTATTCTATAAATATTTTTACAATTTAGATGCTTAATTGTAAATTAAAATCAAATTACTGAAAACGTTTTATGGGGTATTTGTAATTATTTAAATTCTTAAATAGAATATTTTCAAATTTTATTGGATATTTCTAGGTGTTATATTTGTTATGAATGCAAAATTATTAGAATGCAATACTCACGAAATAAGGTTAATAAAATTAATCATCCGAAATATCTATTACAAGTAAAGCTAGAATTTAACCGCAATATTTATGCATTGTTGTTGGTAAGGTAAAGTTAGGATTGTTGAAAATGGGTCGTAATATTGGACAAAATGAAAGCTGGTTAATTTGTATTTAAATAACATGCCTATTTACAAGATTGCACAGTAATTTATCGGTAACTTTATACATATTTCAATATAAAATTAAATACTAGGATTTTTTTGTTACATTAAAATTAAGCTATTAAAACACAGACGACGGAAAACCTTTCCCGCAATATATTTCTATTGGTCAAATGAAAACAACTGAAAAGTGATTCTTGCTTTTCACTCTGATAGCAACTTACTATTAAATTCAAAAGAAATCGACAGGTAGGGTAGGCGTCGCACTTCCATGTATTTCCAATAAACCACATTACGTATTACTAACATACGTATTCGATTTCAAACGACAAATAAAAATAAACACAGATTTGCGGCGTTATATGCGTGTGTAATTGAAAATACTATCGTGTGTAGAATTACGTGATTCTTTGTATTTATTTAAAAAGAAATATATTTGTATACATTACTTATAAATGGCCGTATAGATCTTAATTTCTACAAATCCAGTGACTTTTAATGCGATCGTCATTGAACATCCTTAATTAACATATTTTGAATTAGTTTAAATTTGTTTATCAAAATAACTGCACAGTCGCTGCTCGCGATAATATGGCATGATGTCCGGTTACTAGTCTTGAAACCCATACGCTTAAGTTTTACCAGTTACATTTTTGAAATTATACCTATTATTTTTACATTCGTTTTCAAATTATAAATTTAACGAGAGGTCATTTAGTAATTATTCGTTTTTATCTTATCAAAAGTATTTGGATGTATGCAGTGGCTCGAATTAATATTTGGACACGATATAATTATTCCAAAATTATTGCCCCATATTCAAGTTAAAAGAAGAATACATTCAATTTATTTTAATGCATATCGTTTTTTGCATAACGTGTACTAGAGTTTCAAAATTTGAGTTTGAAAAAAATTCGGACACTGCTAGTTCCCTCACGGTAAGAAAGCGTTTCACGTAATAAGATGATATTGGAATTTATATTGTTTGTAAACATAACATCTAACAAATATTCTAACTTGTGACTTTGACAATATCAGAGGCAATATTGCGAAAAAAGTGTAAAAACAGCCAAAACACGTCGTTAAAGTGTCATCATCAAGTTATTAATCATTGCGAAAAACAAATATTATATCAATAAAAGTCGAATTGTTAAAAATAAGCAAAAGACAGTAGGAGATATTATTAAGGGACATGCATATAATCATGAAGATCGAATTGAATCAATACCACAAAAGGTTCGTACAAAGAAATTAGACAATCGAGAAGAACATAAAATTTTCAGAAAAATACAGCGAAATCTTAGTGAAACTGCTATAAAATTGACTGCAGAATTACTTGAAATTGGTAAAAAAGAGCAACTAGACAGTACGCAATGAGTTAAAAAAGCATAGTTAAAATGGCAGAGCACCGCGAAGAAAACTGTACGTAAACGAAACAAGTGGTAAGAAACGATTGGATTTTGTTAAAGAATATATACCAAAACAAGAAACTTGACGGAATAATGTTATATTTATGAATGACAGCAAATTCAATCTTTTTGGATCCCATGGACGCAGAACAATATGAGTTTGCTCTCATCACCAAACATAACATTATTCCACTAAGTTTCTTCTTTATTATGTATTCTTTGACAAAGTTCAATCGTTTCTTATGATTTGTTTCGATTATGTACGGTTTTCTACATGGTACCTTGCCATTGTAACCATGCTTTTTAACACACCGCGTATTCTGTCTGGATGTTCTTTTTTCAAGCTTCTTGAAGTAATTTCGCAATCAATTTTATGGCACTTTCCTTAGGATTTCCTTTAGTTTTCTAGGAATTTTACCTTCTTCTCGATTGTTTAATTTGTTTGAACGTCCCTTCTGTAGTATTGATTCAATTTGATCTTCATGAATATACTTATTAATAATATCTTCTAATGTGCTTTTACTCATTTTTAACAGTGCAGCTATTTATCGACATGATTTTTATCTTTCATATGATAAATAACTATTTGACGCCGCTATAATGACGTTTATTAGGTTTTTGGTTCTATTTTTTGCAATACTGTGTCTGATATGAAAAAAATCATAAGTTAAACTGTGTTTGAGATATCTGTTAGACGTTATGTTTACAAACAATATAAATTCCAATAACGTAAACTGGTAGCGTTCAAATATTTTTCCAGCTCAAATTTCGGGATTATTTACTTCCGCACATGTTATGCAAAAAACGATGTGCATAAAATCAATTGGATTTATGTTTCTGCTAACTACAATAGATGATTTAAAATATTCAAAAATAATTTTTGCAATAATTCTATTATGGATATATATGTATATCGGTCAATAACGCTGAAGTAACTGTCGTGTCCCATTATTAATTCTAGCCATTGTAAATGTAAATTTAAATTAGATTAAAGTCAAGACTTTGCTTTGAAACTAATAAAAATATCTGGCATACGACAACATACGACTTTTTCTTACGTATTATACATATGCAAATAATGTTTAAAAAGGATTAAAATATTATTTATGTTTATTTTAGGAACGATAATTGCAACAGTCACTCATCCAAATTACTAGACAATGCGCTAAGTCGGAAATTGTCCTTGGTAACTCGTTTAAACGAATTTTCTCATGGAAACCGATTAATTCGCATAAAAGAAATCGTAGACATAAGAAGCACGGCTTATTAAAAAAAAATTTTTTTGCCGTTTTCGGGAAATTCGCAAAAATTCTAAAATTGCAAGAATAAAATTGCACTTCCGGTCCTTAAATTTTAATTCCGGGTGTTTTAGGAAACTACTAAATTTGAATATAAAATTTCATTTTTCTATGAAGCTTTGTTTTTAATATGTGTTGTTCGCAATTAACAATCTAAATACATCCTGTTACTCGATTTTTGGAAATTTTTTAGGAAAACCGCTTAGTTCGTATAAAACATAATGGAACAAGTGATAAACATACTAAGTTTTAGAAAAATCGGCATATCCAATTTCACGAAAATCGCAAAAAACTAAAAATTCGAAAAATATTTGAAAATAATAAAAACCAAATGGTACTTTCGGTTATTCCAAATTCTTGATTTTGCATAGAAAGGTGGTTATGAACTGAGATATAAATTTTCATTTGGATAGGATTTTTAGTTTCACAGTTATTTGATTCATAGTTAACGGTAAAAGTATTTCCCCTTACTCGCTTTATAGAAAATTTTCTGAGAAAACGCCTTGATGATATGAAAGAGAATTGAACGTCTAAGAAATATAGTAAGTTAAAATATGATTAGACTCAATTTCGAGAAAATGTCGAAAAACCAAAAAGTGATAAGGATAAAGGGCCATTATCAGTTGTCCAATTTCAATCAAATTGTTGAAGTAGTATGCCGGGATAACTACAAACGTAAATATAGAATTTTGTTTTATCTACGACTTTACGTTTTCGAGATATCCTGTTCACAGACACACAGACACACACATACGCACACGCACACGCACACGCACACGCACACGCACACGCACACGCACACGCACACGCACACGCACACGCACACGCACACGCACACGCAC
>JAHWXV010788094.1:0-12358 GCA_024586415.1 Phrixothrix hirtus
TCATAATCTAAGTGGTTCATGGTTTAAATTATTTTATATTGTATCTTAAATTAGAATGATTAGACTTAATTATATAATATATTTACCTGCACGATATATGCTGTACTTATATTTAAATACCTGTAATTAATATGTACTGAGAAGTAAGCCAACAAATAATAATAATAATAATAACAGCTTTATTATTCAACAGAGATCCATTAACAGAACAATTAAATTAAATTTCTTATAAATGAATTATTATAAATACAAACAACTACCTAATAAATTTATCAAATATCTTAGTTGCTAAATTTTTCTATACCTATATTTATAATGGTTTTTAATTTGTCATAATTTAAACCACAAAATTTGGAAATTTTGTTAAAATTGACACACTTATATGGGCGACCTTAACATGAGATTCAAATTTAGCTCTAGGATTATAAAATTTAATAATATTTCTAACGTTTTCTCTTGGAATATGAAAATTTAATTGATTAAAAAGATTAGAATAGTCAATTTTGTTATGTACAAGTTTATACAAGAAAGATAAAGATGCACATTCTCTCCGTTTATCTAAAGAAATAATATTAAATCTTTCCACTGGAACATTATAAGGAATGCCCCTTTCAGGATAGTAACAATCACTTTTGAAAGCTATAAACTTTAGAAATTTTCGTTGTACTTTTTCGATTTTATTTTTATGGCAACTGTAATGCGGATTTCAAATAATTGACGCATATTGAAAACAATACTTCCGGCTCATTAATTTTACTAAAATCATTTTATTGCTTTATAGTATTTTCTGTTGGTACTTTAAATATTCTTCCCAAAATATACAATTCAGTCAAAACTGTCTCCAAGAAATTACTGCAAGTAACTGGGTTGAAATCTAAGCTCTCTGGAGATAATAATAAATATAACGTGTCACCTTGTTTTGCAGACTAAGACTAAATCTACTTGCTTTATGGTTAAGTCTACGGCAAAGGTGATTGTGGCTTGTGTAATATTGCATAACGCCGTTTTGGTATTTCTTCAACTAGATCTGAGATGCCCAAAAATACGGGGCTGGAATTAAATTAAATACGGCGATTTGGCCTCCGCATTATATAGAGACAGTGATTAAATTATTTGGAAATAAAGTTGGTCTATAGAGAGGGTACTCTACTCTTGTTAGATCTACGTGAATGCGTAACTTTTATACAATATCTTTACAATCTTTCTATACTTCACCGGCCGCTTTCTTCTTTATTTTTCCGTTGAAATTTATTGTTTAAATTATTTACATGCATTATTAACATTACTAGTTATGGAAATAATTAAATTCATTTTATTTCACATTATTATATACCCCTAATTTCAACACCTCTTATTAAATTGAGAACTTGTAAATCGAGCTTATTCATTTAAATTATAATTTCAAAAGTTACTGTAATCCTAACTTCAACTTGATTCTGGTTAATGCTATCAAAATGAACGGTCACTATGTGAGTAGTATGTACTTAAATCTTATTAGTGTTTTATAATTCATACATTTTTTGTAAATCGATTATATTAACCTTACAAACAACAATTATTCAAGGACTAAAGATGTCACGCGACCTGCGCGCCACGCAGTGGTTTACAAGCGGACATAATACAATTATTCGTAAGTTCACGAAACTAATATTTTTAATTATATTGTAATGTTAGAAAGTTAGGTGGAAATTATTCCAACATAATTTTGATTTTGGACACCTATATTGTTACAGAAAATGGAAAATGAAATATAGCTATGTAAAGATTCTATTTGAAGTAAAACAGTCGCAAGGTATTTAAAGTATTATAGAAGACATATCTGCAAATTTAAAGCAAAAACTTTCAGTTTTGTGTTCTAACGCGGCCCTTTGGGTATTCAAATGCAATCATAGATTGATTTTAAGATATCTAATATCATTTTAATTAGCATTCCAAAATATAATGTAATTTTATCTAATACTTTAAAGTTAGTGAGTCATAAGCTATTATGCTTCAACGTGCCTCAAGTTGGAATAAGGTGCTAATGATGGAACTAACCTTTTAGTATATAAACAAATTGATTTCAGTTGCGGTAATTTGTGGCATTGGTTGCAATGCCCATTAAAGTTATGGTCTGCTTTCTTTCCTTAAAAATGCGCTTATCTACTATTTGAAGTAAATTTAATAAATTGTAATGAGCGTATTTACCTAATTGAATACAACATCGCTATAAATAGCAAAGTTTATGTTTCTTTGTCTTAGTTCATAAATTAGTTGAGAAAGTAACACTATAGTTGAAATCATGGTGAGTTTTGGTATACCCTATCGAGAATTGCTTGATACTATTATATCCAGTAATCGTAAAGTGTCTCGTAGTTATAAAACATCATTATTTTGATGTTGCAGAGAAAATGATGAAGGATATATATCAAGAACTAACTAAACATTTCCTAACAAACTTTAGTCGAAGATGGCAATGTACATCGCGGAACAAAAAAACTTTTATTACTGAAGAACGCAAAAGGGCTTGGGGTATTTCAATTACTTGTAGATCCACTGAAATTGTTCCCGAAAATAAACTAGAATCTTCAAAAAGCTCCGATATTGTAGACCAGAAAATTCTTTTGAAGAATGCTGTGACCTAACAAAATGAAGAAAAGTTAAAACCTTGCGTGATAGCGTTTCTGAGGAAATTATTACTGCTGCATCCGATAAGATTAAAGATAAATCACCACCAAGTTCTTCTTAGTTTAGTGCAGAAAAAGCATTAGCTTTAATTCTAGATGCTTCTTTATCAAAATTTCAATACGATGTAATTAGAAAAGCAACCAAAGCATTGTGTTCTAATGTTTTCGCACTATCCTATAAAGTATTGATTGCAAAGAAAGAAACTCTGACGACGTTGACGTAACGAAAAGTTACGCATGTGCGGCTTTGCAAGAATTGCTGGATTACACTACCAAAAGGATGTTAAAAGCTAAGACTGAAAAAGAATTGGCATCACTAGCTGAAGAAGTGACGTTAGTAGCAAAATAGGGATATGATGGTTCATCAGGCCACAATGAATATAAGCAAACTTTTAAAGAAGGCGGTGTTTCAGATGCGAATATGGTCTTAATATTCTTGGTTCCTCTTACATTGTGTAAAATGGAAAACGAAACTGTTATGTACTGGAACAATATAAGAGCTTCCTTGATGAAGTTTTTCAGGCCTATCCAATTTTAATACTATAAGGAAACTATTGAGAATACGCAAAATCAGAATTGCTAGAACGGAGTCTGAAATTGCCAACCTTAACGATACCCAAATCTACATCAGTGGTAGAAGCTACAAAGTAAATCATGAATTGTTATTTGCTATGATTGATGAAAAGATTTCTCAAAGAATAACTGACACCAAGTCAAACGCAGTGTGTTTTATTTGTAAGGCCAAACCATCGGAGATGAACAATTTAGCGCTGGTACATAATAAACTGAAAAACACAGATGCATTCAAGGTGGGGTTATCGCCGCTGCACGCACGAATTAAATTCATGGAATGCATTCTGCATGTTGCTTACAACAAGTCACTCAAAATGCGGAGGACCAATGTTGAAACAAAAAGCATCAAAGGCACCAAAAAGAGGATTCGGAAGGAGTCTTTTAAGAAACTAGGTCTCAAAATTGATATAATCAAACAAGGCATGGGAACTACAAACGGCGGAAATACATCGAGACGATTTTTTAATAATCTGGATGTTACAGCTGAAATAACAGGGATAGACAAGAAATTAATTTATCGATGTTCCATCATTCTGAAAGTTATAAACTATGGTGCTGAAATAAACGTCAAAAAGTTAGGGGACTACTGCAGGAAAACCGCTGAAGTGTACATGAGTTTATACGATTGGTATAATATGCCCAATACAGTCCATAAAGTACTCCTATATGAAAGTTCAATAATAATATCCGCTGCTTTGCCCATAGGTATGTTGTCAGAAAAGGCACAAGAAGCACGGAACAAGGAATACCGTCAATATCGACTGGACCATTCGCAAAAATATTCCCATAAATCAACAAACGAAGATATCATCCACTTGCTTTTTGCTTCATCTGACCCATGTATAAGTAATTTAAGAATAAAGTCAAGTACAAGATATCTACCATTGTATGAAGATGTAAAATCTTTGCTGATCGACTTTTAGGACTAAGCATTTAGATATTTTATTATTTTTACTTGTGTTTATTTACATTCCTTACGTTATTTTGCGACATTGTAGTTCCTTGTAATATTTCGTTTTAGGTATTTTTGATTGTTCTATAATTGTAAATATTATTACCTTATGATGTGCTGTAGGCTGTTTATAATACAACTAAGTAAAAATTATTACGTTTATTATTTAATAACAACATCTACAAACCAAAGTTGGAACAAAAATCCATATAATAACATGTAAGTAAATTTTCTTCGAAATACGTAATTAAGTCCATTACGTAATACAACTTAAAACAACTGTGCGCCGTGATAACACGTATCATCGTTACCGATATTGATGAAAATAAACTAAACATCGTAACCTTCTTATATCATCCTGGTAAATCAACAATACCAAAAACTATAACAACCATACATATTATTTATACTGAACCGAACGTCAATATAATTACTCATAGAGATCTATCACAAAATTTTCAATACCTACCAATAGATCGTACTCATTCAAAGAACAAACGAGCACAATCTTCTCCATTAAATAAAGAACCAAGTAAACGTTATGTCCTAGAATAAGAAAAACTTTTCAAAAGTTATAGATTCTACGCTCTGGACGACATCGCTGATATAACTGAACCAACAAGAAATATACCGCCTGGAAACTCAACAGATTCGCCTCTAAAATGCTACAAAGCAAAACCAAAGATCGCACCCATTTTTATTGGTGAAGTAAATAATTATAAAGAAGTGGAAAAGAATTAAAAGGGATTATATACAGATAACTTTTTAATAATATGCTCCGGAAATGCGTTTAAATTCGACTAAACACACCTGATGACTATCGGAAACACTAATTACGAAATAAATAAATTAAAATTTTTTACATACCGCGATCCATCTTCTACATTTTTATCAATCGTCATGCGTCATTCAAATATTATTGTCAAAGGAGTAGATCAGATTGGAACTAAATAAACTAAATAAATTAGAAATTATCAAAGTTTCCAGACTATACAACAAACAAAAATACCTTATTCCAGTTTGCGCCATTTTACTTAAAAAAATTGAAAATAGAAATGGACCATTTAAAATGTCTCGTTTGTTTCATAATATCGTAGTAATATAGCCCAGGAAAAATCAGCAGACATTCCACAGTGTATACGCTGTCAGCGCTATAGACACATCCGCAACTTCTGCTGCCTTACACACGCTGCCTCAAGTGCGTAGGTGAACATCTGTACGCAGATTGCACCAACCTAGGTGACACAAAGGTTCAAAGAGGTCATCTGGACAACTTCAAAGGATATCAATACTACAAAGATCTCAACAAGAAAATGGAAAATTACAGAAATTCAATACCAGCAAACAAATTGACTAATAAACCTCTATCTGATAATTCCAACAATAGAGAAAACTTTTTTGTAATCAACACTAAAAGGACATAGCCATCCGCTGTTAGCTCAACATCATCTCACGATTCAACATACACATACTTGGTGTTAACTATTATTAATGTCGTTAGAGAAGCCTATAATTGAACAAACTAAACAATTCTATCAAAAGCAATCACTAGTATTTGATGGAAATGGTGCTAGAAAGCTCTATCGTCTTGAAAAATACTATATTATTTAATTGGAATGCCAATGGTACCAAGAAACAACGAAACATCTTCATATATTTCTTAGAACAACACCACATTGGCATTGCATACGTAAGCCAAACTCATCTTCTCACGAATGAAACATTTTCAATTCCGGGATACAAAATCTACAGAAAGCATAAAATCGCAAGTTCGTACGGCGGCGTAGCTAAATTCATTAAATATAATATCACATATTACGAAGAAAACCGTGACAGAACCAGTCTTGATTCTTATACAATTTGAAAACAATTTTAATGTAACCCTAATTGTTGCATATTTATGGTCGAACCGTGTACTACCTTTCAGTGATCTCCTTCCACTTTTCATTAGCAACTGTAAAACATTATTATTGGATGATCTTAATATTAAAAATCGAATATGGAAATGTCGCGCTGATTATCCAAGTGGATTATGTTTAAATAACTTTACTATTAACCTTGAGCTACAAATGGCATCTCCGCAACAATATACCAAATATCCTTATCGCATGGGTCACCTTTCCGATCAATTGGACACTAGTATACAAAAAAATTTTGACATTTCAATATTTTAACAAGTGCCGAATGAAATTGAGTCAGATCACGTCCCACTGATTTCAACGTTTTCGCAAACTTACCAAGCAGTCTCTCAAATTCCTAAATTAATCAATGGATTTGTCAATTTTGATACATCTCAAGAGGTGCTGGATAAGAGTACGTACTCTTCCAACATAGTTTATGGTAAAGTATGCGTAAAATTAGCATTGATTTATTCACTAACAAGATATACCATGAAATTCGTTGTTCTACAACCGAAGGAAAATACAAAAAGGGCTATAAATTATATATAAGATTACCACAGTTCATCTTCGAATTGATTAAACACAAGAATTAGCCAAAAAGGAAATGGCAACGAACTCGGGAAATTAGCTATAATTAAGAATTCAACAGCCTGTCATAAAGTAAAATGGGAAATTGTTAACTTTAATATCTATAATTACAAACAGCATATTACCAACTTAAAACATAACGATACATCCATGTGGAAGACCATAAAAGGAATTATTAATAAGAGAACGCAGATTCCCATCATCGAATATAATAATAAAAGGTACTGCAGTGATGAAAGCGAATGCTCTGTCATCGCTAACTATCTACAGGACACTTTCACGGCTAATTCAAGTTCTAAGAATGAGCAGTTCATTAATTTCATCGATAGTTATATTGGCAATCCCTTACCAACTCTTGTGGTAGTGTTCAATCAACATTCGCTTTGGAGGTTCAATACTTTATCAAACAACTTTCCAACAATAGATCCCCAGGATCTGATCCAATTCCAAATGCAATGTTTAACCACATAACGCCACTTATCCATAATCTTTAATATCTGCTTAGCTATTGCTTAGTTCCCAAAAAAGTGGAAACATCCTGAGATTGTTATCTTTCCAAAACCAGGTAAATTTACCAATAGTCCTGAAAACTATCGACTTATTCGTTTGTTGTGTACCCTCTAAAATATATTCTTGCAAGATTAAATTCTTTTATTACTGGTAATAACGTCGCACCCTCCCAGTTCGACTTGCATTCCACTTACGCTTTAGTACAACAGCTACTTCGTTTATTCAAAGTAATTATAGAGGGATTTGAACATAAATTGCATACTACAGTTACTCTTCTGGATATAAGCAAGGCCTTTGATAAGGTATGCCTCAAATATTTGCTTTATAAATTACATTTCTATAAATTTCCTGAATATATAATCAAGATCTTGGCATCTTTCTTGAATTTCAGCACATTCACTGGTAGAATAAATTGAAGTCAGTCAGATATTAATCACATTACCATAGAAACTCCTGAAGCATCAATACCCGTTCGAATATTATTCAATATTTTTGTTAGTAGCATACCCAAAAATTTATCAATAATCATGAATGCGGACGTGTCGTCTACAGTGTCTATCATAATCACCCAAAATCATGATATCCATATTGCTGCTACACAACTACAACAGTCTATGGATATACTAAGCGCATTGTTCACCAAATAGAATTTTATCCTAAATGCTACTAAATGCCAAACGAAAGTATTCGTACAACGACGACCACAAAATCCATAAATTATAAAAGTTAATAGTGGCAGCCTTCCATTGAATCCTTCTGATTCAGCCGTTAAATATCCTGGATTATATCTTGGCCGTCAGCTCAAATGAAAGTTTTACATTAACAAAAAATTAAATGAATGTTACACCCGATTAGCAAAACTACATTCAATCTCAAACAGAAAATCGCCCTAAAAAATCAAGTGTACAAATACAACTTATAAATCTATTTTGCATTCTGTGATCACATGCGCCGTATGGCGTGGGAAACTTCCAGTAAAACAAAAATAAATAAAACTCAAATATTGCAAAATAAGGTTTTACGAATAGCAACTAACGCGGAATGTAAGATGGAATTTACATTTCTAATTTCTACAGACTTAAACTCGCCTTTCCCGCTTGATTAATGCTAGAGCATAAACATTTGCACAAGAAAAGATGACGCTTTATGCGTGTTCTGGCTTTTTATAACATTGGGACATCCCTCTACGATATTTTATTTACCCAATCAGCATCTTCCAAATTTTAAAATCTTGGTTTCATCCTTGAGATGACAAACGTTAAATTTCCGTTATAACCGCGATTTTTTCCTTAACACTTCAAAGCTTCAACTCCGGTTGTTCGCTTATGACATCGGCAAATAGTACTTTTCTTTGGCGGCAACTTTTCCCTAAGAATTTCTATGTAAAATGTTTTTTACATAATTTTATTTTACATCCCAGTGCTTTCAAGTTTTATTTTTTACACTTATTTTAAAATCACTCGCGATTTGTTTATTACCGAGCACTTGTAAAAATATTTATTTTTATAGTCTGAGAAACTTAGTTTAATACTTAATATTACTGGTTATTTTATATTACAGCAAATTATTTAGAAATTTAAATTAAATGGCAGTTTATTTAAATTACTAATGTTAGAACAATGTAATTGTTTAATTATTTATGACGATGTCTAACAAACGAGTTTTATTCATGAATCAACCAAGAAAGTTCTTTTAAACCTACGAAATAGTCGAGGTGCCGAAGATTTTAACATCGGTGAATAATCAAACTCACATGGCGTGCGTCCAGACTCCCATAAGTCATAATTCTATCAGAATCAGACAACTAAATGTTCAATTGTGTATACGCGTGTATCTATATGCATGTTTATATGTAGCCATGTCTATGTATGTATGTGTTTATGTATGCACACATACGTTTCTATATTCCTTTATTACAACGTTTATAACTATAGTGTGAGTAGCCGTAGTGTGCATAACCAGTGAACTCAATTAAAAATAATTTCAACTTAACTGTTCCTAAAATTGTTCCCCATTAATTTGTGTCTAACTAGTACCTTTCCTAGTTAGTCACTCTTGGATTATGATGTATTTCGCACACGATGTGCCTATTACCTCCATTATTCACAAATCGCTGAAAGTTGGGCTTTTATTAGCGAAGTTTGTTAGGCTACGAAAAGAAGTAGTATAAAATTTCTATTAATGATGCTAATTATTTTAAATGTTCATAAACACAGGCTATATCTTTTATATACCGTTGATTTGCTCATGCACTTCGTCATTTCAATAATAACTAACCCAGGGAAAAAACAATCTCAGTTTTTGACGAAAGTTGCGACGTTCCGCCTGTTTTTGTAAGTCTTCATCAAGAAAATATCTTAATTTATTAATCAAGTGAAAGATGAAACTTTAGGAAATGAGAAAACGGAGTTTGAATATAATTTTTTATAATGAAGATGGTTGCGATTGATTGCCATGTGACGGGCCTTTTATGGATAACTTTACTATTGTCTGACACTTTATTTTCAATACGCCAAAGAAAAGAAATTTCTAAGCCATTATCACGGTTGATACTAGAATGACGTTTTAAGGTTTCTATACCTTCTCGGATCTTTCTTTCAAAAAAGACAGGATTTACAAATACAAGAATTCTGACCGCATAAATGACGCTACTCTGCAATGGCGGACTTGGGAGTGTATTTTCTTCTAACGCAACGTTAATATGAAACTCCTAACCTCGTCAATGTAGACCAAATACAAGAATAAGGAATTTTATAAACGCTTTCGAAAGATAAAGTGGTATGGCGCTTTATCAAAATTTGACACGGTTCGGTCACTTGTATTACATTGACTGTGGACGTGAAGGCATTTCACCTTATTTAATCAGTTTGCTCGTGCATATTGCGGAAATTAAAAATTAAAAATAGGAAGTACCAACATTCAACTTTTAATGTGTTCATATTAATATCTACAATTGCAAATACTTTGCTGTGTTATATAATTGTCTACTATCGTGTATTAGTGCCATAATAAAGTTGCTTAAATTTTTTTTTTACTGCAGACTAGTTTTATACGTTTACTGCCAATGCTGTAATGCCACGTTCTGATATATTTCTCGAGCTGTTGTGATTGTCATAATAACGCCACGATTATGCTCCACAACAAGTCCGTTGTCGTTCATTACGGTAGTGGTACTGTTATGAGACGGAGTAAAGGTTTGATATTGAATTGTCGTAATTGGCTATTGCTGTTGTTAGTGCTAAAATAGTGTACGGCATATGATCGCTAAGTGTCTTAATACAACAGGTCTCGAAAATTAGCAAAACATGACCTTCTTTGCCTCGCTTTTATAACTTTTCTCGGGCTCTTTTAAGGCATTTACAGATCGTATATCATAATATATTATAATATATTATAAAGAGCATAGTATAAAGCTATCTATCAATTTTTATGTGTAAAGTTATATTTCAATTTCAATTATATCATTAGAGCAGTACGATAAAATACGCCACATTAGGTAGGAACAGTGTAAATAATTAAAATATTATAGTAAATATGTACTTTTACCTTACAAATGGGTTGCTTTGAACAGCTAAAATTGGTTATAATTGTTGCTTCAAGTGAAATTTCGGGTAAATTGAATAACTTTACTAAATAGTAGTAGCTTTTAGCGATTGCTTTCATGTTTGTTTCACTTAAGCATTATATACCATTTCCTGGCACAACAAACGAAAAGGGAATGAATCACCTTATCTAATTTGAGGCGAGAAAATGATGTAATATATTCTTAATCGGAAATAATATCACAAGTTACTAGGGGAATTAAAACTTCTGTTGGAGACATTATTTTAAATTTGACTTTTTATAAATTGCGTTAGTTTAGTAATTTTAAACAAAATTATTTAAAAATTAAGAACTTCTATTTTAACTATAACAAAATGCTGCTAATTATCAACAATAATAAACATAGATATGAATAATCATAATAAACACATATAATGAATTGTATAAACGTCCAATAATTAACAAAGTAAGTACGGTTTTTCGAAATATACATTAAAATGAAGTGTTTTATGGAAAGTTTGTCCACAAGAACTCGTATCCCACAACTCATCCCAAACACAACTCGTCCCTCCACAACTTGTCCCTCCATACCTGGTCCTTACACAATTCGTTCCTTCACAACTCGTCCATCCACAGCTCGTTCTTCCACAACTCGTCCCTCCACAACTCATCTCCCACAACTCGTCCAGTGAACTTTTTAAATATTTCATCAATTATTAAATGTCACTCAAAATCTATATGATACAATAAAAAGTTGTTCAGATGAACTTAATGTACATTTTACTTAAATTACTGGAATATAATCATTTGAAAAGTTCTCTTGTAGTATTTCTATAATCTGAGAGATTTAACTTATACATATATGTATGTTTATCTTTATGGCTTCTGATAATCAGGATTAGTCGGATGCTTGCCTCATCAACAACCGAAAAGAGATAATATTAGCAATTGGGAACTCAATGGAATGTAATTATAACTTATACCTGTCTCTTATTATTGAAATATTTGTCCTGATGATTAGGGTTATTTGCAAAGCTTATACTTTGCAAGATTAACGGCGGAACGTGCACAATTTGAATAATTTTTTTTTGTAAAAGTATATTCAATTAATATATACATATAATAATTATTTTTAAAATAAATGATTTCTAAAACAATTATTTCTTCAGTGTAATTTGGCGCTGCTGTATTATTATACTTAAGCAATATCATCCAATGCATCACTTATAACACTATTGATCTCTAGCAGTGCTAATATTTCTGTTTATGAACGCACAGAGGGATTTAACATAAGTTACGTAAATCCATATTTACCCAAAAACAATATTTTGAAATATTTTAATTTGAGCTTAAATCAAAATAACGCAGTTTAAAGTATTAAACATCTGCTTTGTCAGTATTGGTATATTGCAAATATCTATGGCTTATTCGTTTTGCTAATTGTAAAATATTAACAATGCGTAGTAACAAGCAGTTTCTAGGAAAATTAATATTCCACTTATTTCAGTAGTTTAGTACAAAGAAGTGCTTACTATAGTGTATCCGTTTATAAATGTCCTCTAAAGGATTAAATATTGAAATTTTAACACTCGAGTAGGGTAAATATAGATAATATGGGAAAAGTA
>JAHWXV010788109.1:0-18534 GCA_024586415.1 Phrixothrix hirtus
CTAGTACCATTAACCAATATAAACTTAACCAAACATCTGCCAAGCACTGGAACTACGATAATTTGTTGCATACTCATCACAACCATTGCAACATACTTTCATAGACACAGAATCCGAAGGAAATTAGCAGGATGCACCAGATCCACAGAAGACTCCAAAGAAAACGTTCAACTTCCGGAAGAAGCTCAGTTTTAGAAGGAAGAAGTTATGTAGGCAATTCCTGCTAATCTTACATTATATTATCTTTAGACTGTAAGCATTATTCTTAGTATAAATATCACATTATTTTGTAAAGTTAGCTAGTTAGTAGTTGAACTTGTAGCTAGTAAAAGCTTGTAATTAATAATAAAATATAAATTATTAATTTTTCCTGATAAATAAATATAATTTATATAAGAAAGTACACTTTAATCTGTGGTACTATCCATATTTTCTGTTATCTTCCTAATGAGTAATGACATTATAATGAAAACGCGACCTATTGCAGTTTGATGAAAGATATTATGTCGCAGCAGAAAGTAGCAACGAGCAGAACATTGCTATAAACATCAGGCAAGGACCCTATATAATTTATATGAAGCGACTTAAGGTGTATTGTTAAATATATGATCGTTATGACTTCTTAAATTTATTATTTATTTAAATGAAGTAGATAATTAACGTACGAGGTGGAAAAATTAAAAATCAGTTATTGAGTTGACTATAATTTATCGTAAAACACTCGTAATTGGTTATAACGTTAAGTGTTTGGAAAAAATTTTTTCAGGCAAAGCCTTGAGAATTGAAATTAATAACATTTAAAAACTTTTTATTATTAACGACACGAGAACCAGAAATAATAATTATTTAATTTCCAGAAGCAGTCGCACAATTGATATGAGGAAAACTTAACTCTATTAAATGTTCAAAATTCCACTTGAACATTGATTTCTCAATAATTGGTAACATCACTAGGAAATGTATTTTATGGTTTATTTTTAAGAATTTATTGTAAACATAGTGTTGCCGTTCAACGCCAGCAACTATCTCGAGTGCAGTTTCCATATAGTTTTCTAATATTAACAATTATTACTCAGTTATTTAATTGTTCCATATGTAAATGAACAATTTTATTTCCTGCCTCAAAGGGGAAATGCGATGACTTCACTATAAAAAAAAACAAATAACAAAAATTAAAGTATTTTATATGACAACTTTTAAGATGTATAGGTTTGAGTCTCTAATTTTCATCAGCATTTCATTTATAACGCTTGCGGAATAACTATTACGTAAAAGGTTACAGGATATGGGAATTTTTTAACAATCTACAAGATATTTAAAAGGCATTGGTAGAAAAAATTGAAATTTGTATAATCTAACAATTAATGGTTATTTAATCAACTCTAAAACTTTCAGAAACATTGAATTCACTGAAAGAACTGTCTATCCCTAAAGATGTAGTGTATAATTACAATACCCAAGCTAACCGGTAAGCAAAGAATTAAAAGCAGTACCATTTGCAGAGCTCGTTTCACCTACTTTATTTGAAAATACAACAGGACTTGTTATTGTAAATTTTGTAACAGGAGTGCGAACGGCTAATATAATTTATTGCGGTAGTACGAAACACTAGGAAAGGCACGGGTGAGATGAAAGGCGTGAACATGAAGAAGAGTGATTACAATTATACATACAATGCAGAGTTATAAGGATAAATACAGCTGAAAAATATTTAGTTACTGGTGGAAATATTAATCATGAAAATTGAATAATATACATATCAACACGTATGAAATTGAAATGTAACTCAAAATTGCAATTAAAAGCTTAGAAATAATACGTTGTCAAAATTAATCAGTTTGGTCCATTTTCGCTTTTATAAACGTTTATTTTACAATTCATCTTCTTTCAACTTTTTGCAAGATATTTAACAATGATATTCATCTAGCAACTATTTAATCTACAAACCGCTTTAATGTTAAGTTATTCGAGCATTCAATAGCAATTTGCATACTACGTGATTAATCATAAATTTGAACATTACCCCTAAAAGTTTCTGTAACAGTTAGAATTTATTTTTAATTATAATGCATCTGATAAAGCATAACTGTCCTAAGATATCTTTACATATACAATATATTAAACATTTAAATTTGGTAAAAGTATAACTTAAGGTTTCAATTTGAATTCATTTAAATTTGAATTTACGCTCCATTTATACAACGTACACTCCCCAGCAGAAACAAAGGGACAGAGTATCTGAGGAAACTAGCACTAATTTATGCCACGACTTCTTATCAGTGACTCCGAGAAAAGAACGAAACAGCTTTTGAAATAAGAGCGAGATGATGAATTGATAATCCCACTGAACTGAAATTATTACCAATGAAGTTGCCAGGTAGAAATATAGGTTTAAATGTTTACTTACCCTTTAATTTAAAAATTATATAACGATATTTAGGAGAAAATTTAAGCACGAACAGCAATAAGTTTTTGAGGAAATTGAGCATATTTAGAATAAACATTTCATATCAATGAATATACTCTCTCTGTCGTAAATGGCGAAAGATTTACCTTTAATTACAACTAGGACGAAGGCGGTATTCTGGTTAATACGCAAAAATTTAATTCGGCATGACTAAAGCAAATTTAGAGGTGCCCTTTTATACATCCAATATTAAAATCAAATCGTAAAATCGGTTGTTTAAATACATAGTAATTATTTCAATAATTGATCAAAATAGCTAGATAAATTTAACAGATAAAGTAAAACCATTTAAGCTGATTAACAAAACACGTAAATTTTTTTGCGCCAATCAATTGATAAGAATTTACAAAACTAGTAAAGGTCTATAAAAATTTATCAGTAATACTTTCATATTAAAGGAACTGTGTAAATTCAATACTTTTATTCGCTGCGATTGGATCCTCAGGAGAATGAAGTGCTATTGTAGAAGGGTAAACAAAGCGGAAGTAATTAAGGTCGAAACGGGAGAAATGAACCAAATAATTACAAATGGAGGTCCCCGTTCCCTGGCTCAGTTTTCATTTCGGGATCACAAGGTTCATCGAATGCTTCCATGGGCTTTTCCCTGGTAAATCGACTACAGAAGCCATATGAACCACCAGATTCGAGACGTCATAAGAAAATGCTAAAGAGCTATATAGTAAAGACAGCCAAGTTAGATAGTGAATCTAACAGAAGCAGGTAAACAACCTACCCCATTATTAACAACGGGTTTTTGCCACCCAGAACAATGATTATTTTTCTTGAATTTGAGAGCCCTTGTATTTAGCTTTCTTGCCATTTGGTAAGAAAGCTAAATTCAAAGTGAAACAGGTGGTTCATAAACGGAACAGTAGGACGCAAAGCATAATTACCAAACCTTGATTTTGAACATTTGCGCGTATCAGCCCCATAATTGATGTAAAGAAAACTTGTTTAAATATAACGAATAAATAATTAAGAATTGGTTAAGTTAAAGACAAAATATTTTTAAACCTACAAGGAATTAAATATTTACAGTAAAATAAAAAGCGTTTTTATTCAAATTCCGAAGGTAACGCTAAAGCATGGGCGTAACATGCATAAAGCCAAATTAAATAAAATAATAGTTAATATTACGAAAACTTATAAGAGGAAAACTTAACTAATATAGGTAATGCACCAATTTTTATAATTAGAAAATGAATTTTGTCTACTAAAAAAATGATATAAAGCAAAAATGGACCATGACAAGGTGCTACAAATGTCTAGAAAATAAAAAACACGTGTTTGAACACCGTTAGTAGTTTTGCTAACACTGGTTACAATTTTCTGTTATGTTAAACAGTAAGTCGCGGCGTTTCCGTGTTTTATAGCACCAAATTTCAAAGTCAGTTTAAATAAATAATTTTAGTTTGTCCCTTAAATTTATGTACCTATTTTGATCAATTATTGAAATAATTCTTCCGTATTTAAACAACTAGTTTTACGATTTGATTGAAATATTGAATGTATTATAAAAATGGCAATTTTAATTTGATTTAATCATGGTAATTTAAATCTTTGGGTATTTATTAAACAGAATAGTTGCAACTTAATATAAATATTTTTCCGCATAAAATAACTACGAACTAAATAAAAGAAAAGACTGAGTGAAATGAACTCGGCTATGGAGTAATAGAAAGCAGATGTCGAGAGCGGAAGGTATCTACGTATACCAAAAGGGGTTATCCGACAAATGAAGCTTCCTTAGAGAAAAAATAGTATGGTATAGAACGAAAACAATTAAAGTTTTATTTGGACAGCAATGCTAACAAGCAGTTCCACGTATATTGACGAAATATAGGCGTGAATACCCAGTAGCATATCTGAAAAGTAGCGTCGAAACTAAACTTGTAGCAATGAAGCAAATAATTGTTGATGCATTTATTAAACGTAACTTTATAAATGCACACCCTAATACATAAGTACATTCCAGCTACTGAAGTCGAATTTTTGACACAGAATGTAACATGACTGTATAATAGATTTATCTTGTAATTCTAACTTGACCCTTAAAAATATTGAAAGAAGTACTATTATTTATGTTGCTACTTCTACTTAGCTGTTTACCCCAACCTTTCAAAGTAATAAAAATTGTTCTGAAAAGAACAGCTTTCCATGGACGTAAGTACAACTAAGAAAAAACGAAACGAAACCAAACAATTTGGAACAGGCACAAAATGGATTGCTTGAAAAAAGCTGTAATGCTACCACTATTTAAGGGAGGCGATAAAACCACTGTTTCTAATTACCTCTCTATATCACTACTAACTTTGGCCTCTAAAATTATTGAACCTCTCGTGAAAATCCGTATGCAATCATTTCTTAAAACTTACAAATTCCTTTCAACAAGTCAGTTTGGAGTTAGACCTAACTCTGACACATATAAGGCTATATTTAATTTAATTTCTTCTGATTTTGGCAGTAAATTAAAAAAAGTATGTGGTAGGCAACACTTTGTACGAGGTTCATGGCTTTGACTGCCCTCTTTTATGTATCACTTATGGTATTCCACAAGGCTCCGTATTGGGACCACTTTTATTTTTAATTTATATAAACGACTTCCCAAACGCTGTTCCCAATGCTCAAGTCGCCATGTTAGCGGACGAACCATGATCCGCCTATGTTAAAGAAACAAATGGAGACAAGGTTAAAATTGGTTGAGAAATGGTTTAATAACAATAAGCTAGTTTTAAATGTCGCTAAATTTAAAGCTATTTATTTAAATTTAAATAATGTACAAAATACTACTCCAAATTATCGTATTGCAACCAATAACCAAAATATAGATTTCGCCAGCGAAATTACATTTGTTAGTTTAATTATAAACCGGTCGCTTAAATGGAATTCCCATATAAACCACTACGAAATAAATTAAGTTCAGCTTACTATACTATAAAAGTAATCTCTAAAGAGTTAAGTTTAAGCACAACTATATCTGCGTATGATACATACTTCGAATCACTAATATAGTACGGTATTCTTTTTCGGGGATTTACAAATCACGAAAATTTTGATACAACCTTTAATATTCAAAAGAAGACAATTAGGCCTATTCTATGTAAAAGTAGTTATGACAGTTGTAAAGAATTACTCGTTAAATAAAAAATTCTTACTTTAGGAAATCTTCTCGTCTTAAATACTTCTTTCTTCGTCCACAATAACCTTTATTTCTATAAATCTGTGAATATGCCTCCTATAAAAACTTTAAAAAGTATTAAAAATTTTCCATTACGACAACCGCGTACCTCTACATTTCTAAATACAATCATGTATCAGGCTGATCAAATATATAATCATATACCTATTAATATTAGGAATGAGGCCATAGCCAAGAAATTTGACCCACTTTCCCACGAGTAAAAATTGCTGGGGTTCACTATAGCGAGGTACCTGAGTACCACTACATATTTTATATGGATTTTTGTGTTTAATTACATAAATAAGATTGATATTTTATAATAGTAGACCAAATATATGGGTTATTTATACGTTGTGTCACAAATTAAAAAACCAATAAGTAATATTACAAAAATTTATCAGAATATTAAGTAAATTTAAATATGGGTTTACTTGTTAGATAGCTATCTGGACATCCTAATTATCACAGATGTACCTCATGTGACAGCAGAATATCTGAAATAGAGAAAAGAAATGATACCCATTCACTGTTTGTGCTACCATGGCTATCAATCAATTCTGGAGCATTGATAAAGCCACTGCTATTACAGATATATGACTTCAGATAAACGAGAACCCAAGAGCACACTATGAACCCTCGGTATGTCTCACAGTTGATGAGTAAGTATTTCCATGCAGATTAAGAACAAGGTTCACGCAATATATGCCAGCAAAGCTTGGTATGGTATAAAAATTTGGCGGCCTTGTGCGTTCAGTTCAACCCACTCATGTGGACAGATATATACCAAACAGTTAGCTCATGGCTGGGAAAAACATCAAAAGAGCAGTGGGAAGTAAAGGATTTATTCTACAGATATAGAAACACTGGTCCCAATATAGCAATTGACAACTTTTTCACCAGTGTTTTATTGGAGCTTTTGCTATAATTATGGCAACTGATGTTGACACATAAAAAAGAGAAAAGTTTTCTCCAATTTTAGAGTTTGATGATGATAAAACTATCATGGTGTATGCTATAACAAAACTCAAAAAAGCGGTTACGTAAGTGATCAAGAGAATAAACCGAAAACAATACAATATTATAACTAAGAAAAGAGTTGCGTCGGTATTATGGATAAAATACTTTCCCATTGTTCGACTAAATGCAATACTCGTCGATCGTCTGTTTCTATATTTTATAACATTGGCATAGTTGGCCTGGAGGCTTTTATTTTTTATATGAAAAACAATCCTGCACAAGCAAAAAGGAACGACCGCCGAAGAATTTTCATGCAAAATTTGAGCAAACAATTAGTAGTACCGGCTATTAAAAGTCGATCAAAAAACCCAAGAACCTACCGTATAAAATAACTGACTTCATCTTCGATGTAATTTTCTACATATCTTAATTTAATACAGGTGTAGTGGTACCCAGGTACCTCGTTGTGGACAAAAGTTAAAAAACCTTTAACCCCATTAGCTTTTAAATGTCGATATTATTACTATGTTTTCTTTATGCAGCCGACCCAGTTAGGGTACTTTGAAGATCTCGCCTAGTTTCAGTTAAAAATTTAATCAAACGTTAGAAAATTTATTACTTGAAGTTCCAAATTGTACTCGGATGCCACGTCGTGTAGATGAAGGTTAAGATGTCGTTGAGGGATCTATTGTTAAAGCGGCTGTTCTATACGATACAAGAATTTTTAGATGCAGGTCTCTAAATATGGAATGATGCTTTATTTCTACGTCACAATTATTGGGTAGTAACCATACACTATAACTACCTGCTGAAGTATATGACTAATATTAAATTTTAAAATTTATTTTTAACACTCAATACCGAATAATTAGTGTAACGAAATTGTGTTATGTTTGATGTTAATTTTAATACTTCATTTCTAAAATATTTATTATGTGCTTTATGTATTATTAACTGTTAATGTTAGACGCCGTTTGTCATCTTGAATAAATAAACTATTACTATTATTACAAGTGAAACCACAGTGAAGATGGAATTCGAATTGGAATATGACAGACCGACATAATTGCTTTTCCATCTGCATCCGGATTTTTGTTAAAAACTTTACAATAAAATACATTTTTTCATTTTCACTACAAGTTTTCGTAGGAGATGTAAGATATGCTACACTTTGAAAAATAAAAAAAAACCTATTTAATGATGGTAAACCCAATAAAAAGTTAGTGACTGTAACTGGACATTTAAACAGAATCGATCAGACCAATAAATGCGAATGCCTTGCTATGGTTGTATAGTACATTACACGAGGTATATTTCGTCTGATTTATCCAATGTACGTCTCTAATAATAACGGAGATCGTCCTATTGAAAAAGAACCCGTGGACACCCTGTGTGTTTATTCAGGTTTCGCACACAACACTGATGACAAAAATACTATGAGTGGTTACTTCTTGGTGATCTGAAAAACGAACAGTAGTAAGCTTTCTCAAGTTCAGAGGCTGAGTACCTCTCATTTCAAGGTTATATTATAGAGCATCCATTTATCAAATAACTACTGGAAAATATTTGCCATCTGGTTAGGTCAATAGTTCTGTATTACTTGTATAAGTACGGCAATTACTGAGACAAAGAAGTCGAGACATAACTATCGTTTTATTCGAAACTGTATTATAGTTATAATAATTAAATTAGTGTATACACTAATAAAACAGCAGCATATTGACATTATAAATGAGATATTGTAGTGAAATTCAAATCTTGTATTGATGTTAACAAGCAATATTAAGTTTGTACCTGTAGAATTGTTTTAATCTTTTGCCGAATTGAGAAGGATATTTATATATAGGTTAAATTTAGCAAAAATTCTGCTAAACGCGAACATCACCGGTGCAGAGTTCCCCTTTCCAGAAGGGGACAAAATTCCCTGATTTTTTCTGGTTTTCCCTGACTTACAATTCTTTGCGGATAATCTTTCGAGGTTATTAATACTAACCAATAGTCACTTTGTAGGTAACTGAAACGAAGGGAGACAGATAACTCATAAGAGTGAACCACGCCTGATAGAGAAACTGAAGGGTTCCTGCAGTTCATCCTTCTCGCGGGCGATGTGGGGATATAAGCAAATCTTTAGAGCTCGGCTATCAAGACGTCTAAAAATGTCTATACTGAAATAGGTACCTGAGAGGTCCCGGAGTATTGATAAAGGTAATTCAGTCAGCATCATGGTTCCTTCAGAAGCAACGCAAAAAGAAAGAAAAATTACTTTGTACACAGTACATGTTATAAAAACCACATATGATTAACTTTTATTAGTTATATACCAGAAGGTCCTTGGCCTATTTGATTTTTAGCTTTATAAATAGTCCTCGTATAGAATATGCTTCAATAATAAAATGCAATTAATAGAAATATAAATTAGTTGCAACCATTAACATTGTTTACTGCTAATTTTAATGTATTCACAACGCACCCACTATTTCATTACGAAGAAAAACTTATCGTGTTTATTTCCATTTCGTTAGTCAAATAAAATAAACTTAGATTAGATACTTTAAAGATCATTTTACGAGACTAATGGTAATTTATAAATCATTTACAATATTTATCAACCATATTCATAAATAGTTTAAATTCTGTTTAATGCAACCAGCCGATTACAAATAAAAATGACCGGTTTAAAGATGTCGCCCTGTAATTTACATAATGTTCTTTGATCATTTTCAAGCATTTTACTTCTTATGCAAAGCGATTAAGGTTTTCCTATCTTGTGGCGTTATATACATATATAGGGGCTCCAATAAAGTAAAAAATATTGGTATTCTTAAAAACGAAAATTTAACCATGAATCATTATTTAATTTCCTGAATTTTACCGGTTTTTATTAAATCCCCTGGTTATTCAATGACTTTTGGAATGTTAACAAAATTTTCTGACAATTGCAAGTTTTCCAGATGAGACGAAAATCTACGGTGTTTTTTTACAGAAATAATGAAAACCAACAATTTTATTAGCAAATAAACAATTACTCGCATAGCTATGCGATTTACTTTAATAAGGTTTATCCAAAAATACTAAAAATATGTAGATAAAACATTTAAATTTAGAAATAATGTTAAATAATTTTGTAAATAAAACATAATTGCAATACAGATTACACTTGTGATTGAAGCTATGCAAGCTCAAACAAGACTACAATGCCTAGTAAATATTAAATTACTCAAGACTAACACATACTAACTGTAAACTAGGATGCAGAATTGCAAGAGGACACATTTTATTGTTCGAATCAATATATCAAATTAAGGAATTCCTATAAATAATAAGTAGTGGGTACCTACTAAGTAACAAAGAATATTTAATTCGTACCATATAATTATTGCAATGATTTTCTTTACACTAAGAAGGTAAACCTAATTTTTTTATTCTATTGAGACTGTTACGACTTGATGTATCTTCAAATGGTTTAACGCCCGGGTATTCATAAAAATTCAGATTACCAACCCACAACCGGATAAAGAAGAAGCGAAAGTTACATCCCAAACATCCACTGTATATTTAATTAAACGCAAGGATGTACTAGTAGCCTTCAGTTGTTTGTATATTTATACTATCAGAATTGTGAAACTTGAGACTAGGGTCAGTAATGTATGATTTATCCTCTACATCAGTTTAGACAACTATTACACCTTTCCAATACACTGAAAGCCTATAGTAATAATTTATTTGCATTTTAAGCTAGGATTGACGTCCCCATCTGGATGTACAAAATAGAAAAACAATTTTAATATAATTCTCATAACTGAATACAACCGGGTTGTTTATTGCTTTTAAGTTTAAATCAGTCACTTTGTACTTATGTGTAGAAATTAGGTTTAAAGTTTAATTTGTTGTTTAATAGTTATTAGTTATAATAATTCCATATCTGAATTAAAATTGTTTCGCAATATTTCATACTGCTGTATATGTATATATGTTGTAACGTGATTTGTGGAAATCTCGTTTCTAATTATATCAAATAAAGCGCAAATTTACTTTAAGGTCATTCTATAGCCTGAAATGTGACAAGCGCATGCAAAAAATATTTTTATAGAGCTAAAACTAATTATTTTAGCAAGTAAATTCAATTTAAAATCATTATTAGTGCCTACACAGGGCTGTCTACCGGTAACTGTTTGAATTATACCAAAGAAATGATGTATAATATGAAAAAACTGTGAAAAAAAGGCGGCGCATTCATATTTACGCTTATTTCAATTAAAGAAAAATTTGATGGCAATCCATACCTACTCTAATTATATAAACCCTTCGTCCATAGCGATCTCTTTGAAATAACATGTTTTGGGCTTGAAATTCTAATACCTTACTCATCTCTGAAGGCAATGGACATTTGAATAAATCTGGACATTTCAGCTTCATCATGTAATATCTCTGCAACTGAAATAGAATAGCATTTTTATGTGCATTTTTACTGCGTATTTTATATTAATATTTAAGATATATTGATTCATATAAATATTAGCCTATTAAAAATTTGAAATTGCGTTGGCACAACCATGAAATGTAACTGAGTAATTTATAAAATTCTAATAATGCTTACTTACCATCCGAAATGCTTTCTGGCTATCAAACTTTCTTGCCCTAAGAAATCGTAAAATAAAGTCATTATGATCTGGCACAATAAGATTTTTGTCATCTATAAATGAAACATTTTTAAGAAACAGTTTCTATAACTAAATACTTAAATGTACTTTCTACAAGTTTCTGCAATAGTTTCATCTGGTCCTTGTAATTATCAGGTGTTTCATTTAATTCGTTTTCTGCTATTTCTTGCCATTTTGGATCCAACATTGAATATTTATTAAAACAATCACTAATGGTTTTGTGTATCGGCGAATCATTATTCATTGGCATATCTAGAATTTCATTAAAATGTATAACAGTATCATATAAAAATACAAAAGATGCTTCAAGTTAATTAGCAATAATGACCGCCTTTTAAGTTTAGAATGATGAACTGCTTACATGCGTAGTAAAAATCGTTATATTGTTAAAGAAAACTGACACTTACCAGTTTAATTTAAAATCAAATGTACAAAATTGTTAGAAGAAATACTAAACAGCTCTGCTAAAGTGTGACTGCCATCAACCGAAACATGCCTGACATGCGCCGACGAAGCACAATTTTATTGACTAAAAGGAAACCAAAACACTTGTTCATCTTTAATAGCTACCTGATGTTATAATTAAAAATGTATAACAATATAGTATATTAGCCGCTATTTTACATAAATATAGATGTAATTAAAGGAATATTATAGATATAGAATAAGTAGGGGATCAATGTTTTTCGTATTATAATAAAATGTAATAAAAAATACAATTATTTTACAAGGAGCACTCTTAAATTAGACCTGGCAATCCAGTCTTTGGTGTTTCAAATTTTCGGCAATCTTGGCCCCATTGTCATACAGCCACTGATTTAACTTCTTAAAATTTAATTCGGGCCCTGTTCCACCGTATTCTGGAGGTAAAATGTCAGGACTTATAAACTTGTGTAAGGACTCCCAATTACCAAAGTGAAAGTGGAACTGAAAATACAAAATGTTAAAAATAAATTGAAAGTTATCCTAGCTTTAATTAAAAATGAATATTCCATTATATAGAAATATCGATTGCAATTTATTTTCCTGGAATTAATTACGCTTGATATTTCGTACCCTCCTGTTTAATAAATGAGTAAAGACTCCAAAGTAACGTTTGTTGAAGTGCGGAAAATAATTAAATGGAAGTTGAAGTTCAGTAGAAATAAATTAAAAGCTCTTTGCAAAATTAAAATTGCATGAAATGATTGAAATGTATTTGTAAAAGCTAGAATTGCAAAATGTTGACAATATTCGTCATTTCCTTGAGTTCCATACAAATGTGATACTAATGTTATAGCTACTAAACCTCCCCGCTAACCGTCTCGGGCCTGATCGCCACAATTGTCATTTACGGCTCACTAGGTTACAAATGTGCATAGGTAACATAACCTAAAATATTTATAATCGGAAACTACCCCAACAACTTTATAGATTATATTTGTGAAACAGTAAAAGAAGCGATTAACGCTCAAAAACTTGCTAATGAGATACTTTCGCGTATCATTGAGTCCCACGATGAATAAACAATTCACAACTAAAACAAAATATTAAATTTTAATGAGATTGTCACTATAAAATAAATTTTAAAGGAATACATTTCACTGGAGATCAATCACGTTAGGGCTAAAATGACAACGAATGACTACAAGTTTAGTTCTCTAACCGTTTACATGATGTGATCAAAAAGAAACGATAATTTTTAAATTGCGCGTATTGTAATGTATCGCTTTGGTGAAATATTTCTTTTTCAAGTTGGTAGTACTGCCAGTGAAGTATGCGCCACGTTTTAGACCGGTGTAATCTTCAGTTTGTTTTTGGTGAGCCGTGAAGTAAGATGCTCTTGAGAGCATTCTGCCATCTTTGAGTGTGGTGCATGTCGGAGAAAAAAAATTGTTTAAAATTTTGTGCTAAAAACAAAATTAAGTACAGCGAAGCATTCAAAATGCTATAAGACGCCTTTGGTAGCAACACTATGTTGCAATCACGTACTTACAAATGGTATAAACGCTTTAAAGGTCGTGAAGACGTTAACAATTACGCTGGGCGTCTTAGAACCTCATGCAACCATTAGAGAGGTTGCTGAAGAACTACGAAAATCGTACGGCTCAGGCGAAGCAATTTTCATTAACGTTTTGGGTATGAAACAAGGGGCAACTAAATTCGTTCCGAAACTTCTGAATTTTCATCAAAAACAGCATGGTATAGAAATCGCCGAACAAATACTTACTGACGTCGCTAATGACCAAGAATTACTCCGCCGCATTGTAATTGGTAACGATCCATATGGGTGCTTTGGCGTTGAAACAAAGGCTCAATCATCGCAATTGATGTGCCTGAGAAGACGAAGTCAAAAAGGGCATGTAAAGTGAGATCAAACGTGAAGATACTTCTTACCATTTTCTTTGACTGTAATGGAGTCGTGTACTTTAAATTTTTACCGGCAGACCGTATAGTTAATAAAGAATATTACCTATAAGTTAAGCGTAACTTACGTGAGTTTATCGGAAGAAAACGAACCTAACCATGGAAAGAAAACTCATAGATTTTACACCATGACAATGCAGCGACACATACCGCATTACTTATCGCGCACTTCTTAGCGAAACACAACACTAATGTGATGCCGTGATCCCCTATTCTGCAGACGTGGCCCCTTGTGAGTTTTACCTATTCCCTTAACTCAAGACGACCCTTAAAGGACAACGTTTTCAATGGTAGGCTAAAATAAATGCCTAAAGAGGTGCTTCGGCAGTGCTTTGCAAAATGGGAACAACGTTGGAAAAGGTCTGTTGAATCCCAAGGTTCCCATTTTTCAAGGGAAAGTATACAAATTTTGGCTCACACTGGTATATACTTATACTGTAATAAGGCAATCAATATAAACTAGACGATACCTTTTTAAATGAATTCTGGACCTTACTGAAACGATATTTATACATTTAACTTGTATCAGTACAAACATGGAACTAACAGCAAGCACAGTGTCAGAACCTATGCATTTTAGCGTAAACTCTAAATCGGAGATTGAGAAAATTCCAAACAATTAATAATGTGCTCTGCTACACTTTAGAATGTCTAGGCACACATTAGTGTGTCCGTGCATCATGCCTTAAGGTAAGTTATCCCATTCCCCCCATAAAGTATCTCATAGGTTATCTAGGTTCTCTGCATCTTGATATTCAAGTGATAGTCATCTAAATTTACCCCTTTACTTAACTGAGGTTAAGATTAGGGTTGGTGCGCACTCACTCCATAATTTCGATATGTTGATTCTAGTAGTATTCAGTAACAATTCTCGCTGCACGAACAATGTTTCTCTAGCAAATGAAAGGACATACGGCTCTAGTATCTCTTACCGTTAAATCTAAATAGCACGTGCTTCAATATCTCCGCACTTGAACTCGATTGTCATTATGGGTAAGCCAAATCTGTAAATTATATACGGCTCACTTCCTCTATATGTCAATCTTTATGCTTTGAGAAAAATTCTTCAGTCTGTATAAATAGAAGTTGTAGTAGAGAACAGTCCAATAATGACATCTGGAGTGCTAGGAACGAAAATTATTGCGTGTCTTTTATTTTATAAATAGATAACTGTTCTTATCCTTGAATATTGCGCTGACATCACCCCAGGTTATTTAACTATTTTGGGTACGTTTCTGAATTCTTTTGCTCAATATATGTTGTATCGTATATATTCAGAACGGCTGTACACTCGGGTACACCGAAAATGACGCATTTGGGTAGTCTTTTTGCCGACAAAGTTACAGTTTTGATCTTTTATAACTAAAATATTAAGTTCATTATACAAAAAGAATGTAGAACATTCTAAGCAATGTAATATGGTATTAATATAAAAATGCAAATTTAATTTTACACAAATGGTATTTTGTAATTTTAATCAATAGTGCATATTTATGAATTAACTGCCGTTTTGAAACGTCATTATTTAAATACCTGGTTGTAAAATGAAACCTGTTTTACAGCTGCTAGTGAGAAATATCACTTAAAAATTAGAAAAAAGTTCCCTACGTCATTGATTATTTACGCGTAATTGAGTTTTATACGTATAACTTCAATTCTTCAAATACATCAAATCGTTATAGAAAATAAAATATCTCATAACTGATGATTACTATTTTTTGATTTAATTATTTTGAATAAATTGAATATCTTTAATTTTTGTATTTGAAATTGTATGTTTACAGGTCATAAATGACATCGGATAATTTCAACTACATATCGTAGAGAAAGTAAAATTTTTCAATATCAAATTGCTGCATCTGCAGCGCTTATTGCATGAGTTCGATAACCTTTCCTAATGGATAGCAATGACCTACATTTTATCAATTCGAGTTTCACAAACAAAAATGGGTTTAAAACGAGGTATTAAATAATACATACGATATTAAAATTACAAACAAATCTCGTTAGGTTTGAAAATTTTGTAATACATTTTTTAGTTTATTTTAAAAATCACAAAAAATTTTACCAACAAATTTCATTGTTGTTTAAAATTGCAACCTTAGTAATGGAATAGTTACTCTGACAATTACCTGCAGCATAGATTGAAGCTTTCGGTAGTATAAAAAATGTAAATGGGCTTGTTTTGAAATTTTTTTAAATATAATAAGGAATTACAGAAGTTGCATTTGAGAAAGTTAAATGAATGAATTCAATTGTCTAATTAGCATTGCTTTTAGAAAGTATCTTTTAAGTGTATCAACGGATGAGCCTTAAGCATTCTTTTAATATCAATATCGAAAACAATTTAATTTGGCAATCGCAACGAAAAAATGCCATAAATAACCTTTTTTAAATACAATATTAAATACCTATTATAGTGTTTATTAGACAATTTATTCACCCATCTAACCTTCTAAATTGTGTGTTCTGCAATTGTTTGCATTATTATCAAAATCGCATTTCAAGAAATATGTCAAAATCGAAGTCAATAATAAATACGCAAAAAGAAAATAATGACAAACTAAAATTATATTTTTTATTAATATCATACTACATTTCCTGGAATTTTCGAAATTCCTTTTAAATAATTACCTACAGGGTCATCGAGAAAGAGTGCAGACTGCTAGATAGGCAACCAAACTTACAAATTAGTGGTACTAAAACTAAAAATTAAATCATACTAAAGTTACCAAATAATCATTTTATTATAAGCGTCACACATAAATGGCATTTATAATTAATAATTAAAATGATGTATTGGAATTTCAATTTGCTTATTGATTGTTAAAAATTAATTAGGACATTTTTTATTTGCTGTAAGTTAAAACAATTTCTAATTTTGAATTAATAATAATTAAAATGTTAAACATATGTAAAAATAGATATACACCTATGGTTGACATATTGTTTTTTTGGTTAGGAAGAAACACATAAGCAATGAATTCCCTAGGTTTTTAAATTTTTACCGTCCTGGATGCACTCTTTTTTGATCGCACGATATAAGTATATGTTTTAAATTTTAAGGATCTAGACGATAACTCTATGGGCGGTCAGACTGTCTTTAGGTCCTTGATCTGTACATCTTAACTATTTAGTAGCTGCTGGCAGTAGGTATATTGACCATGTGAAATAGGAAATTTGTAAACCATTTCCACCAAAATATATTATTCTAACGTTTTATATGCATTCATGTCAACCAACGCGACGTAAAATCAACTACGCCACTTGAAAGACGTCTTCAGTAACAGATTCATCTCTGCAGTACTCGGATATCGCATTTTTTGACCAAACGCTTCTATATTCCTTTCTCATATTAGAATTGAAAGGCATCATTATAACGTTCGTGTAATCAATCACAAACGAGTCTACACAAAATAAATTCTGGGCAATCAATGTAGAGGAGTTGACGGACGACCCTTTTCTGTTGAATGAGATGTACCAGGTGAATCATTTCCGATAGGTTTAATGGAAATTGCTTTTATTACAAAAAATAGAAAAAACTGATGTGGTATTCGAATGTTCGCTTTTTTGCTTAGATTATATCCATTAATAAAGCCCAGCCATCTGTGATGTTTTCGAGTTATGGGTTGCAATTGAAAATTTCGCAGTTTTAAAAGCACTAGTAGCCCTATTATTTCAAAAGATGTTGAAATTTTGTAAAAACATTCGTTTGTGAATAATGCTTTTTTCAATTCAATTTTTAAGTTATCTTTATAGTTTGCAGTTGTTTTTCAATAAATCCATATTCGACTTTGAAGGCAGCAAATCGCATATTCCTTCTGCCTTTCAAAAATATGCGGTTATGTAGACTGCTTTCAACAAATGATGCCATATAAACCAATCCAGTTGCTATTTTTATTTAACTAGCGTTACACAGTTGGCTTTGATATTTCACAAGAATCAAATGCTCGAATGTAAATAGAAATTACTTAGACTCCGAAAAGGTATCATTTTGGGAATAGAATATCCAATAATATTTCAGATTCTCCAAAAATTATTTCGATGTACTTTTCACATCATCTTCCTAGTGAATGAAGCGTAATTAATAAAAAAAATCCATTAATTTACCAAAATCTAACGTTATACTATTAGGCAGTTTCTTATATTAGTGTTTCGCCTTTTATAAATAATGTCTTTTAGAAAGCCTCAAATAACGAATCCAGTAGAGTGAGATACGAAGACCTGAAAAGGCAATCCACGAACTTTTAAACTTTTCATTTAAACCGGCACAACTCGTGGATTATGTGCGGGTACTTCGTCTTGCTGAAAAATTAAATTTTGTCGCTGGGAAAGAGAAGCGGGAAATAAAATCATCTGATAAGTTCCAAGGAATGTGTATATATTTTTCTGTTTAAATTTGTAACGTTTATACAAACCGACAGCATAACGCGAAACGCGATCTAAAAGAATTTCTAAAAATGCTACGCATTTTCGCTATATTCATAAATACGGAAATGTAATTAAGAAACATTGAATTAAGGACTTCATAGACTTTCAGAAAGTATCAAGTACCGTGTGCGAGTGTCTTAGTTTAAGTGAAAATTAATAGTAGAAAAATTGCTTAATTAAAAGCTGCATTAAAAATGCTATAAAACAATTAAATAAGATAGCGCAACCTGATGTAAATACGATCCGCTACCGCCCAAAATTACTCAAGATTGCTTTGATAAGCAATCACAAACAAACGAAATAACGATCTCCGATTATTGAAATATAAATCAATTAATAAACAATTAATTAAGAATATTACATCATGTTGCGCAATCGAATGGATTAAACACATGCAGCCGTTATCCGTATCACTTTGATAGCAAACAAAG
>JAHWXV010788225.1:0-11010 GCA_024586415.1 Phrixothrix hirtus
AATTTTCCATTACGGACCAATATTTTAACATTTGTTTCTCATATTTTGTATTCTAAATAAATTGCAAAGATATTTTAAAATAAATCTAAACTTACCAAAAATGTAATGTTACACAATATATTAAATTATAATTTTACTTATTTGTTTGCAGAATTTAATTTGGTTTACACACGTTGATATGCCAAATATATGTGGAAGATCGGTATTTGATTGTTCCGAATCCAATATAATTAAATTTATTTTGTTGGCGCTTATTAAGTTGCCTATATTTTCTCTCTATAGAATTTGTGACAATTTTATATTTAATTATTTTTGTTTTCAATTGATGCTATCTGTGTTGCCTACCTGATTCTTTGTCCTTTAATACAACGTATGACCAAATCGCAACCTACCTTACAGCAAACAGTCATGCAACACTCTATACACCTTACCATGTATATGTGTTGTCACGTTATAAAATGCTAAACTACATTTACACATAAATCAAACTGCCAATTTAAAACAATTACCAAATGTGTAAATCCCTGAACTAAAATAATTTCCTATAATTTTATTGTTATGCTAACGATTCAAATTCAAAAATAGTTAAAATGAAAAAATTTATTAAAATTAGCTTTCAAAATTATAACAAAAGAAATTTACAATGTACAAAAATTACCATTCAAATTAATTCGATTAAAAGTCTTGTATAAGCTAGAATTTTTAATTCACTAAATTACAAATTTTTGGATCCATTAGTAAACATAAGTTTTTTGTTTTTCCAATGAAACAAGAAGCTAAATTATGTACTGAATTTCAACAAAATTGAAATTTACTTGTAAATAGTTTCTTAAACATAAACACTTTAAATTAAATAGCCTTTTATCATATACAATAAAATATTTTGACCAACCTTATATTTCCGAAGATTCTTCTCTAACGCGGCCTTCTATGTTCCTTCGGCAACGTAATTCTCTGAATAAGCCTTCTTTTCAATACTTGCCTGTGTTCGAAAACTTTAGGTGGAACGTCACGCTTCACTCTTATAAAATTGTTTGTAAACTTGTGTTTTCATTTTATTACTTTGACACTAATGTGCACCAAATTGTTCTCAGTGATCATAATTTTCAGTTGAATTAACTGTTGCACTTATACACATTCTCACAATTCTTGGTTTTAATAGTTTTTTTCCAAGTCACAATTTACAAATTGTCGGTAATTAGAATCTAGGTTTGTTAGTTTTTATTTATTTATTTTGAATTAACGAAAATTTTCTTACTTGTTAGATTTTCAGCCTTCAACACACTTATTACCAGTAATGCAACCAGACGTGGATTTTATTTAATTTGATGCAAAATTATTAAGATGAAATTGCACGGATTTCATATATTTATACAGGTAAACACACTCTAATTAACTTACTTGACGTGTTCACAATCTTCTTTTAATTTATCATAGTCACTTTTTTAATTTGGTTAAATTAATTCATTTGTTTAAAAATAATTGTAAAATTATTTATTTATCGTAGTACTTTATGTAATTAATTATTTTATTCTTATTACAGAATACTTCCAACATCTTCAATAAATTGAGTAGAAAATTAATTTAATAAAAATGAATAGCACTTGCAACTTTGGCTATTATTAAACTACTGTATCTAGCTAGGATTCTAATTAAATTTATGATAAAAACGCCGATTCTACATAATTTAGCACAAAGAAAATTACTTATTTTGGGAATATTTAAGTAAATCAAGATTTAATTTATGTTTTAATAGTATCATATTGCTTCAAATATTATCAAGTAGCTTTATGGAAATCATCCCTGAATATTTTAAAGGTTGAAAAAGATGGTTTGCGCCTAAACTAAATTAGAACAACCCAAATTGACAATATGTTAAAAATTTCCACTAAATGGTTCGAAAATAGTACCAAAATGTTCTCCATATTTTCATTATTACCAGTATTATGCTTATATTGAAGGAAAATTGACTTCTTGATCGTAAACCGCACTACCTTCATTTTAACAATTGGGCCTTTTTACTATTGTTTCTTTGTTTTTATAGTATTATTTATTTACATTCATTGTTTATATGTTGGAATATGCATAAATTAATTACACATACTTATTTTATAATAACTCGAAAGTTAACCTCAAATATATGTTGTATTTAAATTTAATTATGAATTAATGCAAATGCCTAGATCTATTTATTGGCATATGTTTACTAACTTATTGTTCTAAATATTGCTTATTTAACATTCTTTCATAATTGTTTATTTTAAAATTTGAATAAAAAATTCAAACTTGCTTCCGAAAATTTCATCCCAAGTTAAACGTAGTTTCTTAAGCTTTACATATCCATTAAAAGCATTGGAATGAAGAATGGGTATTTCATTAGCACAAATATCTAAATCTTCAAGAGAATTGAGTTTTTCTGTAAAACCCTCTGGTAATTCTGTAAGCCAATTGCCATTTAATTTTAGAACTTTTAAATTAATAAGATTAGCTAGAGTACTACTTTTCCAATCTTTTAATTGATTGTCAGAGAAATCCAGCTGTTCAAGTGAACACAAATCATTAAATATTTCAGGTAGTAGAGAAGCTATCATGTTATTTGATGAAATTAAAATTTTCAGATTTTTCAATCCAGCAATACCTTTTTGCACTTTCGGGACTAAAACTCGACTTTTATTCACTTGTTTCCATGAATAAAGCGACACTTTTAATCTCAAGGGACTAAAATTTTACTTTAATCCCAAGGGAGATAAAGTAAATTTAATCCCGCTCACCATGGCAATAACAAAAATTAACCAATCCAAAATTACATTTTGCTGAAAGCGTTTCTATAGAGCTTCGTAAATTAAACTCAAATAGCATTTGCCATGCAGCATACATTAATAAATCGAATGATCTGTCGATGTCAACGTCATGCAATTTTACTTTCTTCGACCTTTTTGATTTCAAATTTTTCGAAAGTGCAAAAAATAATGTATATACATACCTTGAAACTAAAAGTGCTTTTTAATCCCTCGAGATTATTTCTTTCTTGGGATTAAAAGAAGCACTTTAGTCGCTTGGTATATGATATATAATTATCTATACCTTCTAAGGAATTGTTACGTAAATTAAGTTTTTCAAGTGAAATTAGTGTATGAAACGTCATTCCCTAATGTTTTTAAACCATTACTAGCAAGAGATAAAATTTTTAAATTACTGAGTGAGCTGAACATTTTTATTCGAATATTTGATAATTTATTATCCAACATAATTAAGGATTTCAAATGTAGAAGGTGATCAAAGACATTATCAGGTAGCTCTGTAAGTGTATTACATTCTAAATTTAATTTTTTCAAGAGCAGTTAAGCGGTGAAATGTAAGTACATGATGATATTTCTTCCACGTTGCTATCAGTTATGGTTAAATATAATATATTTTTTTAAATTGACGTTAAATATATCTGAAGGAAAAACACTTATATAGCTTCGATAAATTTTTAATTCCTTTATATTATCAACAATACAATCTATTGTAGAAAAACATTTTCTTAACTTTCGATGGATTCGGCATGCCACCAACTGTTTGCGCCATACAGAACCTTCGAAAATAATAAACATTTGTTTCAATTTATTAGTTATCAAAGTTAAATTAAGTTTACAATACGATAAAACGCATTTTATTTATTCTTAGTTACGTTGTAAAAAGAAAATATATTCATATTTAATGTCCTATAAGTAACTCAATTCGATTCCTAGCAACCACCTTGTATATAAATTTATATGTATTCTTCATCTCAATGCGTATTTTGATAGCGCAACAGTCGTGCCTTAATATTACTAGTGTTAACACCGTTTATAAAACATTCGTTCATAAATTGTGCCCACAAGCGGTGCTATTTTTGCATTACGTGCAACAATTACCAATAGATTTTGTTCTGAAAAAAACACATACATTACAGCAACTTTCCTAATTTACCCATTTCTTATCCTTGCCCTAAAAAACGGTCCTTTACACCACAGCGTTGCTGTATCCGCGGGAGAATAGGGTGAGTTAACATTTCCATTAATAATCAAATCAAATTAAATATTAAGAAATCCAGCCTATGGGCATACACCTTTTAATGTTCACTAATATCAAAGAGGCATTAGCGTTTCAAGATTTGTTTTGTAGAAAATTTCATATTATCCCGCTATTTGTAAAGTTTAATAATATTTAAAATTTACAAAGGCGTGAACACCAACAAATTTTAACACAATCTTCTCGTTTATAAATAAAATTATCCTCATCCTGAAATTTGATTACAAGTAGTAAAATAATAATATATCAAAATTTAAAATTTAAAGGGATTTATTAAGAGCAGCCAGAAAACAATTACAGCATATTAAGATGGTAAGTAAAAACTGACACTCGGTGTTTGTCAATAACTAAAATAAAGTAACCTTTACAAGATTTATGCAATCTTGTCTATAATGTGCACTAATTTTGCAACTTAATGTTCAGAAAATTAGTTATGAAGCATGTTTTATAATTGCTTCAGTCCACTGTAATTCTTTTTTTATTTGCATATGTTATTATGAGAAAAAGTAAGCAGTACGTTTTAAAGTAATAAGCAAAAAGTAATATTCCAAAACGTTCAAATTTCTTAAAAAATTAAATATTCTTTTGTTTGAAGACAAAAGATAATGTGTCATAGTTCTAACAAATAAATCTCATAGTGACGTTATACAGGGTTGCTTTGAAATGTTTGCAGAACTTTTAACCATGTATTCTTTGTCTCATACATTCACAAAAAATAATAAAATTATACAGCTTTAATTTGGACACAATCAGCTTTAGAAAATTCTTGTCAAACTTTTTTAGAACTTCAGATATGCAGTGAAAAGTTTTATCCCAATTTGTGAAGAAATTACGTACATTTATTTCAAGGTCAATCATTTTATCAGTTATTGCAGATGAATGTATGCACTGTGTATTTGAACATTCAGCATGTTTTTTTGTGGAAATAACATTAATCAAAAAATGGTAAAAACTTCATCAATTAATTTGCTTTTGTTTTCATTATTTCTGAATTAAAAGCCTAATTGAAAAAATAAAAAACATATCTCTTTGAAATGCTTTTTTGTACCTTGTGTAAAAAGTTTAAGAAAAATTGAATAATAAAGTACAATTCGTCCGGCATAACCTGGTAAAAAGTTTCACTGCACATGTGTAAAGTTGGGGCCAAGACACGCCTAGTGCACTCTGAGGTACGAGCGAAACCGGTATTCGGTAAATGTAACATAAGATTTTTCATTGGATTATTGTGATTTCGACAATTTATACAATTTTTTGTAAAAACCTAATAAGACAACACATGACTTAAATGTCCACAAATGATTAAAATATTGTTTATGTGTATAAAAGGTATCCCAAAGGGTTTTGTTTTTGATCTTTTTCAAAAAGGTTTTTAGTTCAGAAATATTAAAAAGCAAAATACATGAAAAGCCTACATTTTCTCTTAACCGGAACCTTTTAGATTTTATTAGTGACTGGAGACGTTTTGAATTGTTGAACAGTTTAAGTTTTTATAATTAGTTTATGGCCTTTTTCAGCATTTTGAACATTTACTTTAAATGAAAAGTATGATTCGAACATTTTTAATTTATTGCATACTGTACAGGGTGTGCCATTTATATGGAGACACCGAAATATTTTGTTCATTTTTAGACATATTGAAATTACTTTCAGTATAAATACATATGGCGATGGGGAGCACATGATAGGGTGGTTTACAGTCATGGCGGTCATTTTGAAATCCGCTATCTTGGAATTAGGTAAAAATTTTTAAATAGAAAGAGGGTTATATGGAGTACCAAATTTTTATTTCCCGCCTAGAATGCACCGCTTCCACGTAATAGACGTTTTCCTTTTGTTAAAATTGGCCAACACACAACATAGGCAGGCACTACAGGTCGTTACAAAGTCTGTTCAAAATGTTGTCCGCCATGCTGCACTGTGAGTTGGATCCGTTTCCGCCAATCCTTATGCACTGCAAACAATGCCGCTAGTTCAATTGCATTGCATGTCTCTCGAATCCGATGCTTAAGGTGCTGCAAATCTGATTTTACTGGAATAAACCATGGCCTTTACTTGGCCCCACAGGTAGAAGTCTAAGGGGGTGAGATCCGGGAACCTAAGGGGCCACTCCATTGGACCCCTGCGCCTAATCCGCCTTGTACGTCATTCAGTAATGTGGAGCAGCACCATCCTGTTGGAAATAATCGGGGAATGCTCCATCCTCTGAGCACAGGACGGTAACACCGTCACGCAACAGGTGTTAGTACCCCACAGCATTGAGAGGGTCCTTAATGAAGAATGGATTCACTACCTGCTGCCCCCAAATGCCACAGCACACCACCACTTTCGGTGCTCCAATCATGTTTGCTGCATCCACCCACAGTGTGTTTGTGTCACTCCAGAATCGGTGGTTTTGTTTCTTGACCTCACCATTAACGTAAAAGTTCGCCTTGCTACTGAACAGGATCTTGTGAGGAACTGTGGAACGTCATGAAGCATACCTGTTACCCACTCTGCAAACTCTAACCGGCGATCAGGATCATCCTCTGTGATGTGCTGATGGAGTTGCAATTTGTAAGGGTGCTACTTTTGTGTTACGAGTAGGCGTCGAATGGAGGTCCGACTAATGCCTGTCTCCAACGACAGACGGGTACTGCGATGAGGGCTTTTGACAAAACTGGCGAGTATAGCAACTGTTGTTTTCTCCGTTTGGACTGTTGTGGTGCAGTTCTTTGGCAGATCTGCTATGGACGCTGTTTCTCTGAATTTCGCTAAGAGTTTCCCCACTGTTCCATGTAAAATAGGAGCTCTATTGGGATCTCTGTTGTTGAAATCGGTGGAGATGACTCTGGTACTTCTCTTTGCAGAGATGAGGACCATTTCTGTCCGCTCCTGCAGCGTTAGTCTCAGGTGGATCTCTATCTGTAACCAAAGAGAAACGCCTATTACTCGGAAAGGGTGCATCCTAGGCGGAAAATAGAAACAGCATTACACTCCTGGATTCAAGTGCTATTCATTTGATACCAAAACAACCCTCTTTCCATTTAAAAATATTGACCTAATTCCAAGACAACGGATTTCAAAATGGTCGTCATGACTGTAAACCACCCTATCATGTGCCCCTCCCCCCTAGCTATATGTAAGTAATTTCGACATGTCCAAAAATAAACAAAATATTTCGTTGTCTCCATATAAATGGCCCACCCTGTAGTTTAAATCACATTTCTAAAGAATCCGTAATGTTTATAATTTCTAAAAAGCATTACACAAACTCATAATGTATGCCCATAGTAATACAAGTTCTGAATGCACTGACTATTTAAACTATATTTTACATTCACAAGTGTTTTTATGCCAATACACAATTACATTAAATCACGATTACATTTGCAATCTTTAGGGGTAATTTACTTTTAATTTTTATATAAGTAGGAAGACTCCGTTTATAAGTAAGATTGTCTCGTTTATGTTTTTAATACAACTTCCAAATTTAATATTAAAAATAATGCATCTACAAATAAAAATAGGTCATAATTTGGGTCAAGTATCTTATTTAGTAGTAAGCAATTCATAGAATGCAATTCGATACCTTATTATAATTTGTTGTTGGGAAGTACATTCAACATTTTTTCTTGAGTAGCTGTAATGGATTATGTGATGTCAGCGGTACACAAAATGTTATCATATGCAACTATTTCATAAAAGGACTTACAGGGAACTTAATAATCTCAAAAATGTTTCTCTTTTAATAGGTACTTACCTACTAATTTTATTTTCTAAACTATTTCAAAACAACCCTGTAACACCCCTATTTTGTGAGGATCCATCATTTTGGTATGATTTTACAAGTATTATACATCAGTAATTACTAGTACAGCTTTCTGATATTTTAAAAAAGTGAGAGGAGATGGAAAAGGGTAGGTAAAAAGTTAATTTTATGTTAAAATTTGACATGAAAGTAAAGAGGTCCGCTCTTTTCCAAATTTGACCCTTCCAAGAAAAATTTCTGCATACGGCCCTGGTATAAATATTAAAATACACGTAGAATTTTAATTGTTTTATTTACATTCACATATAAGCTTTATTCAAACTAGGTTTAAATGTACATACATCATAATCTAGATAATACTCATCCTAACAAATCAATCTTAATAGTGAATTAAAATAAACAAAGGAAATTAAATTTAGGTCAACATTAAGCTTGACATAAACTAATTTATTAATCAGGATTAAATTGTTTAATGACTTGTCTGCATAAATCACTTTCAAGCTCGATTACACTGCTTATATTAATAATTAAATCCCCACATATAAGGTAACATTTCTTGATCTAGCAATGGTATAGAGAGGTAGTGTGTCAATTCAGCATATAATTCTGCAGGAAGCTTGGTCCTGGAAAGTCTAATGAAAGTTAGGCAAGGCATGCAATCAAATGTGGTTTTATCAATATCTATTATTTCATTTTCAGCCAAATCTAAAAATTTTAATTTTGTTAATCCCTTAAATATTGATGGAGTAATGCATTTTAAATTATTATACTGAAGAGATAAGTAATGAAGTTTTTCTAAGCCACCAAAAGTAATATTTCCATCTTGAAAATCATTTAAATCTATTTCCAAAACTTGTAAATTTTTTAATTTAGAAAATACATCACCGTCAATTTTAGTTAAATTTGTTGAGTTTAAAGACAGGGTTTGAAGAGAATTAAGACCATCAAATAGTGTTGAAGAAAGTTCGCCCAGTTTAATTCCTGATAAATTTAAGCATTTTAAATTATTTAGATCTTTAAAACAAGATACGGGTATCCATTTCATATCATTGTAAGAGAAGTTAAGCACTATTAATTCCGACAATTCTTTAAAACAGTCTGATTCTATATTCTCAATTTCACAATCTTGTAAATTGAGAACCACAAGAGAATTTAGTTCTTTAAACATCCCTTGTTTTAAGGTTTTAATTTTATTGCCCTTAAAATACAGTTCTGTTAAGTTTTTTAAGCCTTTAAAGGTGTTGCAAGAAATTGTACATACTTTACTGTATTCCACATAGATGGTTTGTAATTGTGTTAAATGGCTAATTTTAGGAACATCTTTAATTTCAGTATGATTCAGGTGTATTGCTTCAAGTACAGTTGTATTACAAAATACTTCTTGATCTATATCTAAGCTATTGTTAAACTGTATGGAAAATACAATAAGAGATGTTAAACCTTTTAATAAATTACTGGTTATTTTAGTGATTTTATTGTTATCCAAATAAATTTCTTTTAAATTACATAGTTCACAGAATGCATTTTCATCTATAGTTATAAGTTCATTTTCATTAAAGTTAATAATTTCAAGACTTTTGCAGTTAGAAAACATGTTTTTAGGTAAATTAGTTAACTTATTAACGCTCATATCAACATTTTTTAAATTAAACAAATTCTTAAACCCATGAGAATCGAAAACACTGATATGATTTTCATTAAGTTTAATTATCTCAAGTGCCTCCAGTCCTATAAAAGTATTTATGCTTATGACCTTGATATTATTTTCTGATAAAATAAGAGTATTTAAATTAAGTAGTGGGACAAACATTCCATCTTCTAAATTTTCAAATCTATTGTAGCTTAAATTTAATTTTTCAAGTGTTGAAATGGATTCAAATACACCTTTCTCAATTTTTGAAAGAGCATTATGACTCAAATCCAATTCAATGAGTGCTGTAATTCCATCAAAGCAACCAGGTTCGAGTTTTGTGATATTGGCAATTTTAATTGTTAAAGTTGTTAAGTATTGGTATTTAGAAAAGTATTGGAAAGGTATAATGTGTAAACTACTGTCTGTTATTTTCAGAACTTTTATTTGTTCCAAGTTCACATTTCGAGAGGAAAGGTAGTTGTCAAAACAATTTCTTAATTCATCGGTTCCACTATGTTTTCTACAAACAATTTCTTCTTTATCCCTTAATACCAGTCCCTAAAATGAGAATAAGAATCATAATTACTTATTCAGTTTTACTACTGGTTAATTTCCTTGCAAAATATTGATAAGATAGACATAAAACAACACAGAGTAGCTGTAGCCACGAATGAATAAACCTAAAGGACAGTGTTGCAATTTCCAGTTAAATTTATCTTCTAGATAATAATACATAATTAGGTAACACAATGATAAACAAGGTAAATAACTACCAAATAAATTTAACTAGATATTGCAATACATGCCCTTAAAGTAACATAAATGTATTTAAAATTAGTTTAAAAAAAGAAGTTTAAATTCAGTTGGGAAACAGCAACATCATTGCCATTAATTTTTAAGATTTTATTTGGTTTACAAGTAAATAATGTAAATAAAAACTTTAAATTCCTAATTGGTCTAAATAGAAAGGACTATAACATTATAAGAAGTTCAAAAATTTAAAAATTCTATTGAATTTACAGGATTAAAGATGTGACTACATTTTCAAAATAACCAGAGACAGATAAACAAATTAAGCAATTTATAATATAAAACTTTATTTTGACATATAAATTAACAGAAAGTTTTATAAAAGTCACCTTATTCTCTCATACTTTGTGTGCCCATTTTTGATATTTATTACATTTTATTCAATCTTTGTAAAATGTTTCATGACATATTATGCTAGTATAAATTTGCTCCCCTTATCGTGTCGATCTTCCATTTTTATCTTTTCTGTTGTATGTTAACATAGTATTTTTATTTTTACTTTCTCTTACCCTATATTAAATATAACATTGAGAAAATTATATTTTTGGTTAACAGTTTTGTTGTCCCATTTTTAGTAGAAATACGTGTTTCACACAGAACAATTACATAAGTAGAGCCAGCATATGGCAGTTTTAAAGCAAGGAATAATGAAGTAGGAGTGGAGCATTGAATTTAGCATCTTTTAAAAAGTGCAACAGATGGAACTGCTGTTGTTTAACTAATTTAGGCAGGGCAGTATTCAAATAAATATATATTTCTATTT